>SNQJ01S0000460.1:201600-221928 GCA_010110895.2 Picea sitchensis
CATGGGGGCAGACCCTTTTATTTTTTACAACGGCATGCACGATTACAACACTCAATCTGCACCTTGGGTCTCTAGTCTTTTTACTATTGATATGCCTTCCCACATGCAACCCCCTCCCTGATCTACTTATATGAATCCTAGCATTGGACCCGGGGGCACCATTGCTCCCATGCCCACTTCTTTGTTTGATATGAGTCGTGTTCCCATGGGAGGTTGGAACCTTCCACCTTATGGATCCAATCCTAGCTATGCTCTTTCAGGATCTAGTGCTCAGATGGGTGCTTATTACACCCTGCCCATGTATCTTTCATCTGCCATGTCGGTCCCTTTAAACACTTTTTCTACACCAGGTCCTCAAGTACCCCCAGGTCTTTCGTATGGGGAGAATCAATTTTATAATTCGGGCTACCCTCCTTATGGGACACCCTCACAAGGGGGAAACATATATCCTCACTTGAATAATTCTTATCCTACCTCGGTCTCTTTGCAGACCTCAGTGATGATGCCCATCCAGACCTCTTCAGATCACCTTGGCATAAACCACCATGTTTCTGGGCCAGGACAGGGAGTATACTAGGATCCTTTCTACAATGTTTCAGAATCAATCTTTTCTGGGACCTTGGAATCAAATACTGCAATCTATCGCTAGCCCAACCACTATAAGCCACACCAGTGCACCACCGTCCACCTCTAGTAGTCATGTCGGAGATGAGTCGACACTTTCTACAAATCATGTCGACAACTCGCTTCCAACCTCTGCCAATTATGTTGGGGGCACCATCCTTTTCACCCCGGATCATAGTCGTGTCACGTATCTGACTCCTATTCATCACACAGGAGATGACTCTCTTTCCTCAGCCAGTCCCATCAAGAAACCTAAACGTCTCATACGTAAGCCTAAATTCCTTTGCAGGACTTGTGAAGGAAGACATCTTACTCGCTTGTGCCCAGTGACTGTTGGGATACCAGAGGCGTGGGGCTCACCCAAAAGCCCTTCGGACTTCGAGACACCCATGGTTCCTCCTCACACCACTTCACCTTTAATGATATCAGTGGTCTCACCACCAAGATTTTCCTCTGACCTCACCCCCTCCAAGGAGGGTGAAGCGTCTCCTGCCCTTGTTACCATGCATCTTCTTCAACCTATAATTGAAGAAGTGACCACGCCAGTGCCATTTATGGTCAAATTGACTCTCCCTGAAAAGAGTGATGCACTCTCCAGTCACATCATCAACATTCCAAGTCTTCCCCCTTCTGAACAAGAGAGATTCATTCTTCCTCCAAATACTCTCTCTCCAAGTTCTGACGAGGTCCCCTTCGACTGGGACGATGCGACAGGACATCCCATACCCCCACCTATGTTTGTTCCACTAAGAGACATTATTCAAACCATAACAGAGACTATGTACTCCATTAGCACTTTCTCCTCCTCGACTTGGAGAGATTTGGGCTTTCCCAAGCTTTTGTCAGCTATCTGCAAGATACTGACTTTCGACAAAAGGTCGGGACGGGAACCTTGGCCTCCCCCTTTACATGTTGATTAGAACTAAAAACGAGTCTTAGTTAAGCTCTTTTCCAACTCATTATTAAAAATTGAAAATATCGTCGAGTGATTTGTCCCTTTCACACTCGTTAAAATTGGATTTGAAAGATCATGATTCTTAGTTAAGCTCTTTTCTGACTCGCTATCAAAAATGGAAAATATCGCCGAGTGAACTTGTCTTTTTCACACTTGTAAATTGGATTTGAAAAGATGTCCATTTGGCACAAGTTTACCCCTTTTTTCACACCAAGTAGACTAAAAGATATAAAAAGGGACATTTTTTGGCGTTAAATTGTGATTGCATCTCATGCCCTTGCTTGCAGTATTGAGCCTTTATCTGGTTCTCGCTTTGCGTTATAAACCATGGCCCAAGCAATTTGCATCATCAACCAAGCAGAGCCTTGTTTATATCCCTCGCAATTTGACACCCTATACCCTGGAAGGAACATCACCCCGAGTGTCCATCTCCCACATGCATTTTCGTGCATTGAGCATAGGTACGTTCCACTGCTAGAACTAGTTTTGCTTACTTGTGACACTCGTTCCCTCCTCTGTATCATAGCATTCACTTGTTATGAAAAAAAAAAAAGACGGGCGGGAAGGGAGTACTATATTGTAATTGGCAGCAGTCGTGTCGCCTTTGAATAGAGCACAAATTCATTGAGTCCTTGCGTCATCATAATTTTGGGTTTAGCATGGCCTTAGGAAGCTGATCTTGTTATAGAATTTTCTCTACCGACAGGTTAATCTTCCAATCACTATAGAGAACATTATGGATGCCTCCTGCATCTAGTTGTCACATCATTAAGTCTATGTTGTCCGAGTCCACTGTATGTCTCGTGCTCTTGTTCATCATTGGCCCTACTTTCATCATTGGTAGGTCACCTTGAACCCAATAATCGACATTTCATCATGGGTTGTTGACTGGGTGGTTTCCCTTGTGTTTGATAGCAAGACATCTATTCACACTTTGGGATTCGTACAGTGTCTTGGATTCCATTAGCCTTATTGGTGGTTTCCTTGCCTTTGTCAGTAGTTTTCATCTTTGGCTGCTATTTAGAGGGTCTTTTTCGTGTACCGCTTTCATTTGGCACACGCGAAAGATGCACAGGGTCGTTGGTTCGTGAACATGTTCTTCGTCCGATCTCCACCAAATCATGAAGCTCCTACTTTGTTCCTCATGCTGACTGATGAGAGATGCCTTAATGCTCTCCTTTCAGCGGGTCTCTTTCCATCGACTTCATCTCATGTATTCTGGATACGAAACCTAGAGTTTTATGAGTACCTTGAGGCTTGTAGTCATTAGTGGCAAGCTCTCTCGCCATTGATAGATGGGAATGCATCAATGTCTCCTGATTAATGGATCTCTCAAGTGTTCGACACCATCTCCTTTATTCACATTTGTAGAGATGTACTCGGTGCCTTGATACCTACTTTCATCATTGGTAGGTTGTCTTGTGTTTGTCAATGGTATACCTCAATGAGCTGTAATCAAACGATGTCTCATTGTGTTCGACCTCAACTCATTTATTCACATGATGTAGACTTTTACCATTGGCAAATTGTATTGAAGACTTGAAGACATCACTTTGTTGACACATCTTTCCTGAGATGTTGCTTCCATTTCATTGGACCAGTACCTATTTGACTTCTGCGATCATGGGAGATTAGATTGTACTCCATGGTATACAGATATCTTCACATTGTTTTTGAGACTGGTTTCACTGGGCCTTGTTCGTGACTATGACAGCTATTGGCATGTAACCGCATTTATACTTGACTACTCATGGCCATGAACACTTGTTGGTATATTTTCCACATGGATCTGCATTGTATTCTTGGTAGCCATGTATGCAAAGTCAGTACATAATGTAATGAGCAATTGAGTTCGCCCAGCTGGTTCTCTACCACTCCACTTCTGGGTTATTTATAATGTATTTCAGCCATCGCAGATACTCCTCTGATCTCACACATTAGGGGGAATCTGTTATAGCAAGATTTGCCTCACCATTGCTATCTTACATAGAGGACCTTTTTCCATTTCCCTATGTAGACTTATCAACCCCTTTTTGATAAATTTAGAGCCAAAATATATATATTTTTCCACATATACGCTCTCTAATTGCTTTGCAAGATGTGTATATGCTTGTTGGTCCACTACAACTCGTGTATATCGGGATTTGTGCCAGAAAATACAAAATGAGGTCGGGTTTCCATGTCACGACAGAAGATCTCTTATCTTTGGCCTTCCATATACTGGAAACGTTCTGACTCGGCCCTTCAGTTGCATTCTGGAGGCTATAAGAGCACAACTTCGAGCTATGGAAAAAGAGGAGAAAGCATTCAACTTTGAGAGAAAAGTTACTCTGGAGAAATTACTTCATATTGAGTCTGCATCCCTTTGTCCCTCAAGTCTAAACAAAGTGTTCAGCCCCCAAGATCTTTCCTTATTGTCGAGAGGACCTCATTACCTCTTTGCTATGAGCTTGCCTTTGGTGGAGGATTGAAGTGGTGGAGACCCAGTTGGAAGGAACTTGGTTTCTTGGTTTCGAACTGTGCCGACACAGAAGTCTGTAATGTTGATACTTCTGTTGATCAATTATTAATAGAAATACTCATTTCCCGTCCTATCGATATCTTGCAAATATATGATTATTATCCATGGGCATGTTTGTAATGTTTATTAATGGATTGTGCTATCTGATGTGCTAACTCATTTTATATATTGTCACTATATACTTGCATCGCTTATTTGTTGTGAACTTCTTGCAGGTGTAAATCTTTGGGTCAAAGTGCTCAATGGTGGAACAAAATCAAATGATTGGATCAAGGTAGGCTTCTTCCTCGTATTACACATTAGTTTATATAGCACATGTTGGAATTGAGTTGATTTCTGCAGTCATACCTGTCTATTGTGGTTTACCCTTGGCCATAGAGAGTTTTTCCCTTGTAACAATATGGTACTCTGATGAAAGACTACAACAAACCTTCTCCATCGTAGGATATATCGGTGATTACGTGTATTTCATGTCGGTCCACGTGGAGGGTACATGAGGAGAGTGGCCCACGGTGCCATGTGCCATGTTGTAAAGGTCTTTGGGGAAATGAATGGTGGTGTGGTATGAGTGCCACGTGTCAAGCCAAGTGAAAAAATTAGGTAGATCCACGTGTGTAACGTGGAGGTAGTGGAGTTAGTAGCATGGCAGGTTCACAGAGATGGGAGGATGAGATGAATAAGTATGTGAGTCTACAAGTCCTCCAACCCATGAACCCAACAGGGTCACAAAATAATCTAAGTGTTGAGACGTTTCGGATGGGCTTATGAAGGGGTGGTACATATTTGTACATTTGCAAGCATGTGAGTCCATAAGTCTGTGAGTCCATGAGTCCGCGAATGAAAAAGAATCTAAGTGTTGGGGCAGGTTCGTGAAAGGTACGATTAAAGACCATGATTCTGCAAGACCTTTATCCGTGAGTCTGTGAATTCGGTAAGGTTGTTAGAAGAAGCAAAAATTTTGATACCCCATTCCTTAAAAGGTAAATAGGGGTTTGAGTATGTTACAAAGCCCCAAAGAATGGTCAAGAATCCCTAGTTGGTTACAAGTCAATGAATGAAAGGGTGAAGTGGGTAGCAAGAAATCTCTAGAAGCCCTAAGAATAAGGGAAGAGGTTACCTAGAAAAAGTATAAATACCCCTTAAGGAGTCATTCACAAGTACACTCAAACACTTACATTGAATATATATCTTGTGAATGTTATGGTCTAGCATTGTGATCTTTTGTCTAGTTTGCGACGAAGGATTTTGAGGTAGTGAAGCGGGAAAAGTGCAAGGTTTTTGGGACTGTGGAGAAGAGCAAGAAAATCTGAGGAAACCCTAATTAGGTTCATCCCCACAGTTCAGATAATAATTGTCCCCTGAGGCATCCCCGTGGGTTTCCTATAGGTCGTCACGCAAGGACATGCGTGACATAAGGTCTTTGTCCCGCGAGGACAAGACAAAAGTGAGAAGGATGTTGGCACCTGGTTGTTGAGGTCAGTGAAGAAGCTACATGTATGTATCTAGTGTTTCACATCATCTACAGGTTATAGGTATTCTTTAAAGGTTACTTGATTGGTTATGGTATCGTATAAACTTAAGAGGTGTGTCTTCTTGATGGTACACCTTGGAAAGGTTACGGTACATGTATTAGAAGCATTAGTGGTTGGTATGGTTCTTCGTTTGGTTACATATTATGGTGCATACTTGAGGCTTGGTATATTGTGTTATGAGGTTGTATCTTGGTGATATTTATTTGTGGAGCATGCTTGAGGAATGTTTTTGGTATGTTGGTTGAAAAATCGACATATGGTTTGAGGCATATACCTGAGGTGAAGGTTCTGTGTTACTCATACTTCTTGGTGATATTTTGGTACTTTCTTTATGAGGCATATCATGAGTGATATGATACTTGGTTGAGGCATATCTTTGATATATTGATACATATGGTTGGCACATACTTGAGGCACGTGGTTTGAGGTACATGATTGGATGCATGTCTCGTTCATGTTGGTATAATACTTGTTGAGGCATAGCTTGGTTCTTGGTTTGGCACATGATGGACACTTGATGTTGGCATAGTGCTTGAGGCACATCTTCATGATATTGGCATGGTTGATGTGCATGGTTGGCACATGGTATGGTACATGTGTTGATGGGTGATGTGCATGGTTGGCACATGGTATGGTATAGGTGTTGGTGATACATATTTGGTGCATGGTTGATGCACTTGTTATGGTACTTGGTTGATGATACAAGTTGATGCATCATTGATGCATGGTACAGGTTTGCACGTGGTTGAGACACATATCTTGAGATGATATGTGGTGATCTTGGTACATGCTTGGTAGAGGCATGTGTTGGTGATGTTGAGCATATGGTTTGAGATATGTTCTTGATGATCTTGGCATGAGTTTCATGTGGATGAGAGTGGATCTGGTTTTATGGATGAGACAGTGATTGCTTGGACAAATTGATGTGACAGTGATAGTGGCAGTGATTTTGGTAGTGACAATTGCTTTACACTTATATTTTAGGGTGGTAGAATGGGGCAAGGAAAGGGGGTTGTAGCCTCCTTCCAGTTGGTGTCGAAAAATTAGGGTGTTGGAGTTTCCTTCAGGTTGGAGCCTGAGAACTAGGTGGTTGTATCCACCTTCTGGTTGGAGTTGGAGAAGCCAGGGGGTAGTAGCCTCCTTCTGGTTGGAGCCAGAGAATTCAAGGAGTTGTAGCTTCCTTTAGGTTGAAGCCTGTAAATAGGGGGTTGTATCCTCCTTCCATTTGCAACTAGAGTATTAGGAAGTTGGTGCTTCCTATGAATGAATTCTTGATATATATAAGAAAACATTCCATCGTTTTCTCCCATTTGGGTTTCCATGTAAATATTGGTGTATTGTATTCTTGATGTGATGTTGATGTGATGTTGATGTGATGTTGCTTATGATATATATTTTGAATGCAATCATAGATGATACATTGATGATAAATTGTTGAACATTGTTGATAAAGTGAAAGAATGTACATTATGGTTTAAAGTGGTATAAAGTGCTCATACTGATTCAACCCCCCACCCCCCCTTAGTATTCCAACAATTGGTATCAGAGCAGGTCCTTCGTGAAGCAGTCTAACCACTGGAAGGAGATCATAGAATACACTGAGAATGGAGTACCAATGTTTGATGGTCAGAGTGTGATCCAGATTATTTTCGGAACACAATGAGAGAAAAGATATATCAGATATTCAATAACATAACATAAATGCATCAGAGATGCAACCATAAACACAAAGATACAATAATACACAATTTTCTATTAATGAGCAAAAATGTACAAAGACTGTAAAATGCAGAGTGAAAGACTTGCTAGAATGGTGGCAGATTATCTCTGAGAAGAAATGTGATGGTTACTCGCATCCATAAGAAGATGATCGTTACGATAAGGCTCCAAAGTTATTTTTAACATAAGTAAAATCCAAAGCCCTAACCTCGGAAGATGAAAAGTCAAAAGGTTTGTGGGCCCCAATGGAGATAGTTGATACGTCAACTTCCCGAGGGCGTAACTTTTACATACAATCTCCGTTTGGGACGCTCGATACACCGTTAAAAAAGTCTAACCAAAAAAAGACAATGTATAATTTGAATAGGCACACTATTCTTGAAAAAATTTATTCCAATATCATTAATCACTACATTTTATTTCTATAGTTATGAAAATATATTTATCTCATTGTTTCTATTGATTATAAATATTATATCATAACATATAATTGTTTCCTACAATTTAACTTAATAGGTGCTTTAGTTTTGAGTTTTATCGTCTTCTTTTTATTGTAGAGTGTCTCAAAGAGTACAAATAATGCTTTAATTCGAACAATTAAACACTATGGTTCATTTTTATTAAGCATTGAGAGTTCAAGCTTTTCCACCAAATGGATATAATAATATGGTTGTTTTTGCATTAAAAATGAGCAGCTGAGGTCATACCTTCAATTAACATGAAGGCCTTTCTTTCATTTATCAATTAGATAACATGTAAACGTAGTTGAGTTGTAGTTATTTCCCGTGTTACTTTAATGGTGAAATTAATCTTGAGCTTGAAGGTGTATTGAATAGGCATATTGTATCCAATGGTTTCCATGTTGTTTGTTGGCCATTTATAGAGTTATTATATGATTTACAATCTTTTTCAACATTTTTATTATAAAAAAAATTTACATTCTTATTGTTTATAACGAATAATACGGGATTCATACTATAAAAAAAAATTATGAATCTTATTATAAAAGATAAATAATATTATGTATTTTATTTTTTATTTTTTTTCTTATTATTTATAACAAATAATACATGGATTAATACTATACAAAATTATGAATTTTATTATAAAAGATAAATAATATTATGTATTTGATTATTATTTTTTGTTGTTGTATTGAAAGAAGCAAGGTATATTTTATAGTAAATACTGGAAAGATTATAACTTCCATCCATCCCATATGTAAAGAACATATATAAAAAAAAATTAATTCAAGATTTTTTTTTTAAGTATTAAAAAATTTACATCTTAATTGTTTGTAGATCCCTCTTATTACTTGATAGAACATGTAACCAAATTATTACAAATTTAATAATGTGATATGATATTAGACTTTAATTACACTTTGAAAAGAGACAAAAGGAAACATGACAATAACTCATAATAAAACAACATACTAACCACTTAATAATACAAATTATTAAAAAAAAATAATAATAATATATAATGAAATAATATAATAATCACATAAATAATAAAAATATAAAATTATTATTTTATAGTTTAAATAGGGATTGTACATAAATATGTACAAATGGCATCTTGTAATTTTTTATTGTTTAAATTGTATTTCTGAATATAGAAATGGATTCAACTTATTAAAAAGTTTATAGTACACTCCTATTATATAGAATTAATAGCTCAAATATGTCATCCAATAGTTAGCAAAATTAAACACAAAAATATCCTCTTAAAATTAAACCAAGACTTTACATAGAATTAATCACTCAAATATGAGATCCAACAATTTCTCAGAAAATTAAACAGAAAAATATCCTCCTAAAATTAAACCAAGAAGTTACATAGAATTAATCACTCAAATATGGGATCCAACGATTTCTTAGAAAATTAAACAGAAAAATATCCTCTTAAAATTAAACCAAAATGTTACATAGAATTAATCACTCAAATATGGGATCCAACAATTTCTCAGAACAAAATTAAACAGAAAATATCCTCCTAAAATTAAACCAAGAAGTATCCATTTTAATTGCTGTGAAACTTGCATATCAAATTTAATTTCCATGGTCCCAGAGGTGTAAGATAGTCGGTGACTGAGTGTGATGTTAAAACATTCAGTGATGTTAAATTTGGTGAGGCTGAGACCTGGATGATTTTGACGATTCACAGTTTCTCAACCACAAGTTAATCCCACAGTTCACAGACAAACTAACAAACAAAAAAAAATTCCGATCATCACATCCTCATTTAAAAATACAGTAATACATGGCGCCATTCGATCTCGAACGGAGTTACGGCCAACTCATTTACTCCTAAAGTGCAGCTGTAGAACGAAATACTGATAAATTAGACTGAAACTAGAGCTTACAAAACTGGAAAACGAAATAGGCATGACCAGTCTATATATATATATATATATATATATTAATGCAGCTACTGATCGACATGGATTTCTTCTGTCTCCCACAGAATGGAAGCATACATCCCCACAATTTCAACCGCCTCTACTTCTCCAGTTTGCCCAATAATCAGCTCGCGACCCTTTTCTGCCAGTTCTCCTCCCCGTAATTTCCATCCAGAGGCAGCGTACTCTGTTAGCAGGATATCGCTTACTAGATTCTCCAGAGAAGGCCACTCATGATCAGGCAGCGGGGAATTTGAATCCTCTTCATCAAATACTGGTTTGCAGCCGCCGTGGGTGCACTCTACTAATATTCCTGCCGATGTTACGAACTTCTGAAATAATGTCATTACAGAGACCTGATCATCAGAGGCTCGACCCATCTCCATACTTTTACGAGACACAGAGCTCCGTTTTCCTGTGGGTCTTAATCTCTCTGACGAATTCATCAGCATCGAACCGCCCCAAGATAATGGATGACGATCTGTATTCCCCTTAATCATCTTACAAGATCTTAAATTCAAATGGTCTGCAGAGGAAATGATCTGCAGAGGAAATGGTCTTGATCTCTCTGACGAATTCATCAGCATCTTACAAGATCTTAAATTCAAATGGTCTGCAGAGGAAATGATCTGCTGGAACGGAAAGTTACCAGAAATTAGCAGAGTTCCGTTGGCCATTTTATAGAGCGATCGATCAGGTGTTAATATCCTGATACTCGGAGCCTGCATCAGAGAGGAAAATTAATTAGCTTCCATACATTGCAATTCTAGCGAACGATATGGTCCTTTTATTGGCGTAGGCATATCTGTTATCCACTGCGAATCGAAAAGGTTGGATTTACTTTCATATGATCAGATTGAGGTGTGAATTATTCAGTACTGGCCCCTCATTTGTAACTTGGCCTTTGAAGATTATTTTAAATATTCCGGACGGACGGAGGAGATGAATTTGTTGTTTCTGAAAAATATCAAGAAGATGCCATGAATTCGACATGGGTGGACAACATCGTTTGTTTTCGTCTGTTCACGCGAATGCGGGCGCCATTTAATTTGTAAGTTTATGCGACGTTTACATTTCACCTACCAAATTGAGAAAGCGACAACATGACGATGGTGACCCCTTTAATCATTGGTACAGTCAAGGTAGCTTTTAAGTTTTTTATATATATAAGTTTTTTATATGACATATTGATGTGGTCTCGAGCCCTAAGGAAAATGGCTTAGCAAGGGCATCATCATTACAATCAAATTGTCAAGTTCTCAACCAACCGTTGTTGAAAAAGTGAACACAACCACACCTCGACATACTTCACTATGTCCCCTTTCATTATCGCTCTCCATTGCATTCCTCTAATCCCTTTCTACTACAAAGATAATTCCTACATGGATTTAACATCCCTAGGACATTGGACATCTAGATGTCACCCAAATCATGCTTCTAAATCATCTAGTTGCATGTTTTTATCAATGTCCACTTCCCTAGCTTGAGCCCAAAGAGAGAAAGACACAAATCTACCATTTGGAAACAAAGACCCAATTTGTAGAGTAAGAATTAAATTCATGGATTTTGTTTTGTACCAATTTTTAGTATTTTGTAGTTGGTTTCCCTAGTTTTCTACAACAAAGGATTCTAGATTGTCTACAATAACATATGCATTATGAGACAACATCCATCTTTATATTTTAGTCCTAGCCTTTATAGATTCCATCAAACAATTGAAAAAAAATATCCAACCGCTAAAATATAGTTATTGTTATTTATTTTACTATGTTGTGTTTTATCCTCTTATTGCTAGTGGTATGAATAACTTGTTAATGCTTAATTCATTTTCTTTTTTTTTGTTAGATTTTTTTTTATGAGAAAACAATATAAAGATCTTATTTTTTTTTAATGCAAAACAATACTGGAAAAAAAATCCTCCTATATTATAATAGCAATATTGCATTTCAATGCCCACTTAACATACCTTATCTTGGTTTGGTTTTAAAATCTTAACTCTAACCTAAAATTGAGATATTATATTTAGAAACCTAGTAAGAAACCCCAATTTTTTTACTCATTTCTCTTTCTTTTCTTTTTAATGAATAACCCATTTTTTTTTAAATCCATCCTCCCTCACCCTCATACCTTGTGAGAAACTCTTATTAATTTTTTTTTAAATGAATAACCCATGTTTTAAGAAATCCATCCTCCTTAATGAAATTTGTTAAAAATCATGTCCGTTATTTGTAAAACCCACTTTTTTATTTATGAAACCTTCTGTATTTCTTTTAAAACATAGTACATGTACAAAGAAACAGCCCCAATGAGAAAGTGAAAAACTAATAAGAAAATAAAAACATTGTTGTAAGTTTGTAATGTTATGGTAGTTTTATAAAATTATAAAATATCTTTGTTATTACATATTTTGTAAAAGAATAATAGAAATTAATCTTGAAATTTAAGTTTATTTGTAAATTCATATATTTTTGTTATTACATATTATGTAAAAGAATAATAGAAATTAATCTTGAAATTTAAGTTTGTTTGTAAATTTATGTGTGAAATTATTTCAAGTTAGTGGTAAAAACAATTTTTTATTATTACATATTTTGTAAAAAAAATATAAGAGATTTATCTTAAAATTTAAGTCTAGCTACAAATTTATGTAACTATGTCAAATTAGTGATTAATAAATATCTTTGTTGTCACAATTTTTTTGAAAGAATAGTAGAGATTAACTTTGAAGTTTAAGCCTACTTACAAATTCATGTGTATGTGATTATATTAAGTTAGTGATCTTGGTTTGGCCCAGGATTAAACTAAGTGATTGTCATTAGTGATGCTATTATAACTCAAGAGTATATCTAACAACTCTAAGTGGTTATCATTAGTGATGCTACTATAACTCAAGAGTATATCTAACAACATAATTTATGATTTAGTAAGGGTCTAGACTTCTCAAAATACACCTAAGCCAACCTTTATACTAAGAGGTGTCTATCCTTCTAACCATATCATAATAAATCAAAGTCTCATTAAAAATTTAAACTTGTAAGAAGAATACAAAACATATTTTTCAAATATAATATTAATTTATTTGCACCGATTATTATGCCAAATTATCAAGAAGAAAAAGAAGCTAAACATAGTTTGAATGCAATGCATAGTAAACTAAGACAATGATTAAGTTAACTAGTGATACATAGATTTTCAACATAAATTTATTTTTTATTTTTTATGTTGGTGTCTATCCTTTTAATCATATCATAATAAATCAAAGTCTCATTGAAAATTTAAACTTGTAAGAAGAATATAAAACATATTTTTCAAATATAATATTAATTTATTTGCACCAATTATTATGCCAAATTATCAAGAAGAAAAAGAAGCTAAACATAGTTTGAATGCAATGCATAGTAAACTACGACAATGATTAAGTTAACTAGTGATACACAGACTTTCGACGTAGATTTTTTTTTTTTTTTATGTTATAAAAATTATGTCAGTACACTTTGTCCTATTCCAAAAAGGTTTATTATATAAAAAGTTAGTAAAATATATTATTACGTTTTTTAATGTTACATTTATATAAAAGGTGGTTTTAAAATATATTAAAAAACATATTATTACGTTTTCTATGTAATATTCATGATTACATACATTTTATATATATATATATATATATATATATGTGGCAACATTTCTTCAATGGTTATATATATATATATATATATAAAACATGGTAGCATTTCTCACATGTAGTGTAAAAGTTATTTTACAGTTTATTCGAAATGTAGTGTAAAAGTTATTTTACAGTTTATTCGAAAATACAGTTTGCAATTTTCTTGCATAGAAAATATGACAAAATATCTATCACTCGCATTATATTTTTAAACTTTCAAGAATTCAAAATAAGATACATGATACTTCATGGTGATGTAAAACCATTTGTGAATCAAATTCAACATTGTTATATGAGATGCTAAATATGTATAATTGTAAATAATGGGATAAATATGCAAAATGCAAATGATGGGATTTGATTAGAAATTTTGATCCCTTCTCAACATTGTTATATGAGATGATAAATATAAATATATATAATTGTAATGATGAGAAAAATATGTAAAATGCAAAATATATATAATTGTAAATGATGGGACAAATATGTAAAATGCAAATGATGAGATTTGATTAGAGTTTTTGATGTTTTCTCAACATTCTTATATGAAATTCTAAATGTGTATACTTGTAAATGATGATACAAATATGTAAAATGCAAATGATGGGACTTGATTAGAGGTTTTGATACTTTTTCTATGATGTGAATTTATTTTTATGAAGAATCAATTACTTGATTATTGGGTTGTTTTGGATTCACTTTTCTCTCTATAATTTGACCAAAATTTTTAAAGTGAAAGTGGTCTTCATGATATATTTTTCAAATAATAATAAGAATGGAAACATTACGAAGATGATGGATAGATTTCGTGTATTTTCATAAAGACCAATTATTTTGAAAATTATGGTAAAGAAGATATTGGCAATGAAAGAAAAAATAGAGATTATGTTAGTGTTTTGTTAGTGTCTTTTTCCCATTTTTCAATACAACTAACTATCATTAGTTGTGAGTTTACATAGGCATCCCTAAGTGCCTAAGCAAATATCTTTTGTTAATGTTGGGCCTCTTCCATTGTTATATATAGTGGTCTTCCTCTTGTATTGCATAGTATCATATATACAGATCTATTTTTTTGTTGTTGTTTTGTTCTATGGAGTCTAGGCTCATTTACATTCCGAGTTAGACTATACGGTATCAGAGTAGGAGCTTCCTTCCCTACTTTCTTGTGTGACAACATATTCAACTCCCATTTCTTTGCTACCTAGCTTTGGCCCTCAACTCTTGTTATTGGATTGGATTTCATTTACTTCCAAATCGTGGCCTTCATTCTCAAATTGTGGCATTGTTTCCTTGATCTAGAGACTTGTGACTCTCCTTTTGAGACCTTTTGGATTTGCATCTTCAAGATCTATAACCTACTTCACTATTTGATCTATATAACAATATATGTGAATGGTGATGTCCATGTCATTGCTCATGAATTGCTATGATTGGCAGAAGTCGTTCCATCTCTCATCGTGGGTGAAGTCGATATGTTGTTCTCTATGTGGAGTTGGCACTCATATCATGGAACCATACAGTGCTTATTTACCTCAAGGTTACCATCACTACCATCTATTGGCTCTTCCTTCCCTTGTGAATGATCCCCAACACTAGTCACCCATGTCACCTCCTTCCCATAACAAGAAGAAGGTGATCATCTACAAAATTTCTTACAAGTATTCCCAACACGAATTTAAGGGTTGCTTGAATGATGCCAACTATATAAAGTACTTTTTAATCAATAATTTCAAATAGCATTGTCTTCTAATGGCAAGGGTATTTATATTGGTTCAACTGCATTGGTATCACTTGTAGGATTTGGATCCTTTGTCGATTGTGCTATAATTCAAACTATGGATGTTTTGTTTCCGAAAGTGTTTTGGGAAACATTTACTAAATATTTTTTCATCCTATTACCAATTATTTGGTATGATCAGTGATCATGGAGAGATTACTTATCGATATCTTGCATGTGAAGGAGTTTGTGTTTTTGGAGGTTCATGGCATAATTGTTTGCCAATTTTATTGTATTTGGAGGTTGTCGACAATGTTTCTTCCATAACTCTTCAATGAAGCCTCCATTTTATGTCTTCTTTGAAGCATTGGTAAGAGCATTCCTCTCTCTTTCCAAAAATTCATTGCATGCCACATTTGATGCCTATTTTTATATTCTTTCTTTTTTCTCATAGGTTGGATAAATTAAAATAATTGACTCTTGGTGTGCAATGCTTCCTCAAGTGATTTTTTCTGCTTAACCATTTTGTTCAACATCAACTACTTTTTAAGAGTGAGCCTCATATCGAGCACCAATTCCTATTTTGACTCAATAGTCGTAGTAGCTAGCAACCCATGCACTTCGATGGAATGGATTGGAATCCATAAGAAAACTCATATTATGATGTTTTGTTGATTGTACATGAGTACATGATTAGTCATTTTGAGTTTGGACTCATTTTAGAGGATCGGTTTCTTTGCTTGATAATTTTGAAATTTGTTTTTTAGATTTCCACATGGATCTTTGATGGCAATGATAGCTTGGGGATACCTAGCCATCTTTAGAGTTTTGTGCATACTTCATTTTTGTACCTTTTAGTGTTTGCAAGCCTCATTGCTCATTTGATGGTTGATGGTGATTCCTTATGTTCAAATCCTTTGTTAGTGTTCCTTGCTAGCACCTACTTTTCTGAATCGTTTATGTGATGGTTGTCATTTTTTCCATTCTCGTGCCTCTGCAATTGAACCTCTTATGCTTCATAATTCAACTAAGCTCATCTCCTCTTGGAATCTCCTCTTCAAATTTTTGGTCATACTTCTTTATTGGAGCTTTGAGCCCCCTCACGACTTCTTCTATTGTCATTCAATGTGTCACTATGAGAGCTTCAGTTTAAGCTCCAATGCCATTTTCAACACTGCCATTTTTTTCTCTTTCGTCGAAGGGTTTTTCATGTGGTTCTTCTCCTTTTCTCCACTTGTGAGAGTCTATTTTGTATTTGGATACCTAATAAGGCCTTGTTGTCAAGACCCAACTTTTTCTTATGTTTCCTCCTTACACTTCATTTAAGGGGGCATGCTAATGTATTTTTCCTATTTTCCAATATAAGCAACTATTGTTAGTTGTAAGCTTGTGTAGGCATCCCTAACTACCAAGACAATTATCTTTTTCTAAAACTATCCCTCTTCCATTATTATATATATTAGGCATCCTCTTGTATTGTATAATAATAGATATACAAATATACTTTATTGTTTTTGTTTTGTTCCTCACATTTCATTTAAGGCAGGATGTTAGTGTCTTTTTACCCTTTTCCAATACAACCAACTATTGTTAGTTGTAATATTATGTAGGCATACCTAACTGTAGAGACAACTATATTTTTCTAACGTTAGGCCTCTTCCATTGTTATATATAGTAGGAAATATCTTGTACTATATAATATTAGATATAGAGATATATTTTCTTGTTTTTGTTTTGTTCTATGGAGTCTAGGCTCATTTACAATCTCAGTTAGACTTATATTTCTACAAGTTAAAAGATGTGAATACAATTGATTAACTCCAACTAGAGATTCCCCGGGATGAGGTCACACCTAGCCCTCAAGAAGCACTCGTCACACATGCGCCCAACGTAGTTAACACCCACGACCACCGCCCTTCCTCCCTGACAACTCAATATCTGTAGAATTCACTCAAGAAGGGGGGTAGTGTGAATGCACATGAAGGAGGTTTTAATGGCACATATACAACAACGGTCGAGGCTCATCAGAGAAGTGTAAGGTCTCTGTCCCCACAGAGCCTTATAAAACACATGCTAAATAAAGAATAAAGAAAAATGTATGCTGTACAATTTAATCTTCATCATTTAACCATAAATTATTCAGCATAAATTAAATTTATCCACAACATGAAAGTAAATCACATAACCATCACATAACACAACATAATCACTAAAATACATACCTCTGTCTGATGCTAATTCCCAATCTCTAGTTTTCCTCTCTGCTGCTTTGCCCAAAACTCTGCCCAAAACCGAATCTTCCTCCCTGCCAGCTAGGAACAAAGCATGTCTGACTCCCTAGCTCCGGGATTCTGTGAGGATTCCTGGCACCCGAGCCCAAAAATCCCAGCAACCTGGTGCACCCTTTAACAATCCACCCAAACTTCCAAACCAGAAAATATTAAACCAACAAACACATACAGTCCCTAATCTCCCAATGTTGCTTTCTTCCCCCAAATTTCCAAAGGTCCTTCTCCCGAATGCCTCTGCCCACTCATATCCTCCCCCATTCACCACCTCCTCCTTCCTTTAATGCCATCCACCTTATCCCTCCATTTAATATCTCATCCCTCCATTCAATACCTTATCCCTCCATTCAATACCCTATCCATCCATTTAATGCCTTATCCTTCATATGTTTAAGTTTTCTAATAAATAAATTAAAATTATTAAGCCTTTAATTCTTTACCCAAACGTTAAATGTGTTAATTAATCAATTAATTAATTAATCAACATATATTAAACAATTAATATTAATTAATTAATTAATATTATTAATAAATAATCATTATTTAACTAATACACACTGGGACAGTTAATTACTTAATTAACTATACTTGATAAACCTTATGCAACTATTTAACTAGGGTTGTTACATACACCCACCCTTCAGGAAACTTTGTCCCGAAGTTAAAGTATTTTATGATACAAGGGAAAAGAAACATGGTTCACACATTCATAACAAATAACCGTCATTTTTAGTAAGTAAGCCAATAAACTCATTCATACTAGTGTACATGCGCAAGAAATGCATGTGTAGCTAGTACATACAAGTCTCGTTCATGTACTAATATCAATAATTATCATCTCTATAATAATTTCCATATGCATCCAATCCACTCAACAAGACTATTCATTTTATAAAAGACAATAAACCAATCAAATGTTTGCGAAATCCTTTAATTACTATTATCTAGCTCAACAATGTTATTTAGATAATTGTAGTTTAGTTACATANATAAGACAAATCTCCATACACTCTCAACTATTTCTACTCATCCTTCCTCCCTAACTTACTTCCATCTTCCATTCCTATCCTTCCTCTGTTGGACTATCTTGGAGCGTCAACTATATTAACCTAACTCCAAATAGAACATGTAAGCGGAAGTGTCACTATCTTGACTAAACTTCCCCAGCAGGCAACTGACAGTCATCATCACACGTCTAGGGGACCGTGAGATAACATCATCCTCCCATGACTTCAGGTTTCAGAGGATACACGGTGGGAAATGCCTCCACCCCTCCTAACAGAACTAGGGTCCACACCCTACAATGGAATATACGGTAGCACCGTGTTGCTGGGAGTTTTTTCTTCGTCTATTCAGTTTTGGGTAGTCTCACCACCTGAAATCTTGCACTGGTCCACATATCATAGCAATGCATCCAAACCAATATAATTTTACATACAAAGATTCATACCATATTGTTTCTCGGCCAGTGGTCATGACATCCACTTTCATCATCATTATCCCTCGGTTATTTCATAGCCCATAACTTGTAGATTAGTCTGTAACACAAACTCATAAAATTCTATGCATTATCATCATGTAATTGCATACAACCATAATTTCAATTCAGTATCCGCGTACCAACAATTTTAACATCAAAGTTTTCAAGTTAGAAATAGATCTCATAATATCCCATAATTCAATTATCGACACCCATTCATAAAATTATCATTTACAAAATAGATTGTATCATATCCAACATCATTCTAATAGCATTTAAACCTCCATAGGATTCTCATTCATACAATATGTCGCATCATATCCATCATCATCAATATCAATTAGACATTCATAGAATTTACATTCACATAGTAGATCGCATCATATCCATCATCATCAATAACATTTAAACATTCATAAAATTTACATTCTCACAATATATCGCATCATATCCATCATTATCCAAATACATTTAAACATTCATAAAGATTCATACATCATAAAAGTTCAAGTGTATCATTTAATAGTTTCACATTGAATAGAAAATAAAGGTGTTTAGGCCTCGGGTAATCCAGGCTATCTAAGTCAAAAGGTGGTGTTACATACACCTAACCTTCGAGAAACATATTCTCGAGGTGGTCAAAAAAGTGAGGGATAATCTCGCCGTAGCGTCTTGGCGTCTTCCCAAGTAACAGATCCTGGACTATACTTGTCCCACTGGACCTTAACTTGGTCTACCAGATGGTTCCTAAGCTGTCAGACTCTATGGTCCAATATGTGTAACGGTTCTACCGTGAGGGTTCCCACGTCCGATACCTGCAATTCCTTCCAATTTAGTTTATATGATTCATCAGCAACATAATGACGTAGAACAGATACATGAAAAACATTATGAGTTTTATGAAGGTGGGGTGGCAGTATGAGACGATAAGCAACGGGTCCAATTTTCTCTTGGATTTTGAACAGTCCTATAAATCAAGGTGACAACTTTGTCCCCTTCCCGAACCGTATGGTACTCTTATTAGGCCTGATATGAATGAAAACCTGGTCTCCCACTTCATAACTTTGGTCGGTCCTGTGTGCATCCGCATAACTTTTATGCCTATCCTGTGCTTCCTTTAGTCTCTGCCTAATTTGAATCACCTGTTCCTCCATCTCTTGAATCAATTCTGGCCCAACTGTTACTCTATCTTCTAATCTATCCCAACTCAATGACGTTTTGCACGGCCTTCCATACAGAGCTTCGTAGGGTGGCATTCCGATGGAGCTATGAAAACTGTTCTTGTAGGCAAACTCTACCAAAGGTAGGTACTTCTCCCAATGGGTTTGATTATCCATGACATACATCCTAAGCATGTCTTCCATGACTTGATTTACTCTCTCAGTTTTCCCATCTATTTCAGGATGATAAGTTGTGCTTAAGTT
>SNQJ01S0000460.1:221978-250032 GCA_010110895.2 Picea sitchensis
AAAATGAGCACTCTTGGTTAACTTATCAACTATCACAAGAATGGCATTGTGTCTATGAGATGTGAGCGACAACCCCACAACAAAATCCATAGAGATGACTTTCCACTTGGACATAGGAACATCATGTGGTTGTAGGAGGCCTGTCGAGTGATGGTGGTCAGCTTTCACTTGTTGACACTCTAGGCATTTGGCGATGAAATGGACTACATCGTGCTTCATGCCTACCTAGAAGAAAAGCTTCCTCATGTCTGCGTACATCTTATTCACACCCGGATGTGCACAATAAAGTGCTCTATGGGATTCCTTCAGTATGATGCTTCGAATATCCCCATCTTCAGGGATGTACATCCTTCCTCGATATCTCAATACTTCATCTGCTTCCAAAATGTATCCTTCATACTTTGGATCTAATTGCCTCCCACTCTGGAGGTTTGAAGTAACCTTTAAATACCAACTGTCTCCTTGGAGTTTCGTCAACACACGTTCCCTCAGATTGACCTTTAAGGGTACCAAGGAGAAGACACGTGGTTTCCTACTCAAGGTATTTGTGACCACATTTTCCTTTCCTTTGATGTATGAAATACCAAAATCATACTCACTCATAAACTCACTCCATCGCCTTTGCCTGGCATTCAGATCCCTTTGAGTGAAGAGATGTTTTAAAATTTGATGGTCGATTTTGAGCTCAAAGTTTCGCCCCACAAGATAGTGCCTCCAATGTTTCAGAGCTAGCATTACAGTTACCAAATCTAAATCATGATTCGCGCATAGCTCTTCGTGTTTCTTCAACTTACTTGATGCATAAGCTATCACTCCTCCATCCTGCATTAGTATGGCCCCCAACCCTTGCTTCGAGGCATCCGTGCAGACTGTGAAGTCCTTTTCCATATCTGGCACTCGTAGAATTGGTGCACTAGTTAGTAACCTCTTAAGATCGATGAATGCACTATCACATTCTTTTGTCCATTTGTACCTGACCCCCTTGCACTGCAAAGTGGTGATGGGTTTCGCTATTTTAGAGAACCCTTCCACAAATATCCAATAATAACCTACTAGTCCCATGAAGCTTCTCACCTCGTGGGAATTTTTCGGCATTGGCCACTCCATAATGGCCTTTACCTTTTCTAGTTCCACAGAGATTCCTTCACCGGAAATGATATGACCTAAATAGTGGATCTCTTTATGGAAGAAGGAGCACTTCGACAACTTCCCATACAATTTTTTCTCTCTAAGGCAGGATAACACCACTCGTAAGTGTTCCTCATCCTCTCTTTCATTTTTGGAATAGATGAGGATGTCATTAAGAAAGACTTGTACAAAACGGTCTAAGTACTTCTGGAATACTTCATTCATGAGGCTCATGAATACTATTGGTGCATTGGTCAATCCGAAAGGTACTACGACAAACTCGTAATGCCCAAACCGAGTTCGAAAGGCGGTTTTTGGGATATTGCCTTCCTTAATCCTTAATTGGTGATACCCTGATCGCAAATCGATCTTTGAGAATACCACTGCTCCTTTCATATGATCGAAGAGTTCATCTATTCGCGGCATTGGGTACCTATTTTTCACTGTATCATGGTTCAGGTCCCTGTAATCTATACACAATCGTAAGGAACCATCTTTCTTCTTTACAAAAATTACTGGTGCACCCCAAGGTGAGACACTGGGCCTTATTAGCCCTAAGTCCAGTAACTCTTTCAACTGCATTTGCAACTCACAAAGTTTCGGCGCTGCCATCCGATACACAGTCTTGGAAATTGGTTCTGCACCAGGTTTTAGCTCAATAGTAAAATCAAGCTCCCTCTCAGGAGGTAACCTTGGTAACTCGTTCGGAAAAACATCCTTAAATTCTGACAATACTGGGTACTGATCCAAGGAGGGTCCCTTCCTTTCATTCATCGCTTCCACTACATATAGTCGACACCCTTGCCTCAAGCATCGCTTAACCTTCATAGTTGAGATAAAATGTAATGACACCCTTCTCCGTGCACCCTGGATCTCCACTGGACTTCCTTCGTCATCTACACAGAGCACCCTTTTTGCGAAACAATCTACCAAATCTCTATGAGCTTCTAACCAATCCATTCCAATGATGAGATCATACGCCTCGAGAGCAGTGACGTATACCTTCAAACTAGTAGTACACACTCCCAGGTCTACTATACAATTATCAACACTAGGTCCTACCGCTTGTTTTTCCCCTGAATCCATCTCGACTTGTTTAAATTCATCGTGCTCGTAGGCTGCCAACCCACTCTTTTCTAATGCAGATGGTGAAATGAAACTATCTATAGCACCAGAATCAAATAAAACCTTAATATTGATATGATTTAACGTACATGATGACTTCACCACCGTGGATTGATGTTCTGCCTGGTGATTATTAACCACTGCGTAAATCTAGTGGCTACCACTTGCTCTTCCCATCGGGGCCTTTCCCTCTCTATGCACAAATCTTGATTGTAACTCTGGGCAGTTATGATGGTAATGGGGTCCTCCACATCCCCAACAGGTAACACGATATTGAGCCTACGCATTGTTCTGTGACTGTATTTGAAATGAGTTCCTTCCCCTAGAACCCCTGCCCCTACTAGTTTCTCCCTGAGATGGTCGTGGACCTGCCTGCGTCGTTGGTGATGAACGGGATGTTGCACTTGCTTCCATTGAAATCCCTACAGCTACTGTCCTTGGTGCGACTCTGTTACCATATGGAGGTGGCCTTGAGCCCCCTCCCCTAGGAAATGTCCTAGGGCCCTTCCCCACGAATCCAGGATAATGCGGAAAGGTCGGTCTCGTACCTCCGGTTAAGTTCATGTGTTCCTCCACATAACATGCATTTTCCATAGCTTTCGCTACTGAAGACGGTTTCCACGTCCGCACCATCGCCCTTATATTAGGATTTAACCCATAAACAAAGCATTCTGCCTGTCGTTGGTCATTATCCATATATGAAACATATTTGACCAATTCCATAAACCTAATCTCATATTCTTCTATGGTTCTGTTTCCCTGTACTAGAGCATGAAATGCTCCTACCTGTTGTTCCTCATAGTAAGTTGGCAGATATTTCCTTCGGAACCTCTCCTCGAAAAGTTCCCAAGATACAGTGTCTGGGGTGAGATGCAGTTTCCTTTACAGGTTGCCCCACCAGTTCAAGGCACTGTCTCTCAACTGAAAAATCACTATCTTCGCCTTTTAAGTGGACGCATAGTCTCTTAAGGTGAAACACCTTGTCATGCCTTCCAACCATGCCTCGACACGTTCACTGGCACGACGCCCGGCAAACTCTGGAAGTTTGATATTCTACAGTTCTCTAGTGATGTCTTCGGGTGGAGGTCCTCCCCCTGAATCCCTCAACACTTATGGATTACCCGTTCCATATGGTGGGGGATCCACTTCAATCCCTGTTGGTTGACGCCCTTTTAAAGTCTCATTTATGGCCTCCAAAGAGCACAATATGAGAGCTAGTTCAGGTGATGGTGGTGGCGACGTTGGTGGTCCTTGCAACGATGCCCCTCTGCCTTGATTTCCTCGACTCCTAACCATCCTGTATGATTTGACCTGCATCAACCAAAGTTGTCAGGGTGAGTTCAAGGACGTTTCACATTTGTGCAACTTAAACTAGAAAACAGGGTTAGGCATAATTTTTTTTTACTTGTCTGTAAACAGACATTACTCTCTTTAGGGGAAGTGGCTAGGTTAGGGTTAAAGCATTTAAGATTGATGTCTTCGCCTAAGAAAACTATTGACCCTCTCACCTGGTAGTTACGCTAGCACTGTAACACACTTGCCACAGTGCATTAGATCCCTTATATGGTGCTTTCTATTATACCCCGATTCTACCCTGACTATTCCCCATAACATGCATCAAACTCCCACTACTCTACAAGGACTTTTAACCTTTATAAATTATAAAGTTACACTATTACATTCATTAATCATAGGGATATATATATGATTAATAATCATAGGTTTCAAACCCATTATTAACATTAAAATTTTATAATGTTAATACGTTGTGCACAAAATGCTCCCTTGCGGGCTTGGTGCTTGGCTTTGGCTGGTGGAATGGAATGGAAGGGCTTGGCACTTGGCTCAATGGTTGAGGGCATGGAACTCTGTGCTTGGTTAACTAGGATAATTGGAGATTATACTTCGGGATAGTACTTTGTTACTATTGATAATTAATTTATTTATATATATGAATTTATTTTGTAAAAGCGATATGTGTGGTGCATTGGGGTTTGGTCATTTATTAAGGTGCTTGGGCTTGGTGGAGGTTGTGGGTTCAAAACCCATGGATTCCAAACTTCTTTTTTTTAACTTTTTTTTAATTTTTTTATTATATAGTTATTATTTTAATTTTTTTATAATTAACATTTTTTTTTTAACAATTTTATACGTTAAAAAAAACGTAATTTAAAAGAAATTTTAAAAAGAATTAATTAAAAATAAAAAAAAATTATTAAAAAAAGAAAAAATTTAAAAGAAATAAAAAAAAAAAAAAAATTTACCCTTTTTTTTTTAATTTGAAGTTGGGCATCGTGGGTGCATGAGGTCCACGTGCCCTCCTTCCCAGGACTCTCATACTCAACCCTAAATTATTCTCGCCTTTATCTCCTCGAACCCTAGCCTCACTCGACCCTTTTCATTCTCGTTTTTCTTTTCTTCTTCAAATGCTCTGCAAAGGTGAAGGATGAGGCCGACGGCCATGGCCATCTCCCTGCTTGACCGACCCCGTGTCCACTGTTTCAAGATCTGGAGGGCACGTCGTGTACAGTGGCGCATTCCCTTCGCTCCTCTATGGCTTGGTCTTGAACGTTGGCTTGAATGTTGTGTTATGTTGTGTGTTGGGATGTTGTCTTAGGCTCGGCAGTTGCTCAAGGGCGTTGGCTTGTTTGTTGTATGATATTGCGTGGAATTTTATGAAATAGTTAGGGTTTGGGTCTCAGGCCCAATATTACATATTTTGTTTTACACTTGAATGTAATCGCCCCTTGTGGGCTCTCCTCCTCATGGTGCCTTCTGCATTGGAGCATAGTAGTGCTCTCTCATGGGCTCCTCCTCGTGGTGCCTTCTGCGTTGGCGAGACTTGGAAATTTGGTACTCATTCGAGTTTTTTTTTTTAAAATATTTTCATTTGAGACTAAAAAAAAGAAAGAAAATATTTTATTATTTCATTTTATATTATGTAGCACTTGAATAGGTATGTATTTTGATTCTCATGGAGCAACGTGATATGTGGCAGACTTTGTTACTTGAACAGGTCTAACTCTGCAAATTTTATAGGGTATATAGTAGAGATATTTCTCAGGTTTTGGGTCCAAATCATTTTTTTTTTTACTCATAGTCACACGTAGCCCTGCTCAAATGTCGAGCTCGAATCCCCAATCAATGGTCATGGAGAAGGCTCGAACAATTTTCCTCAAACCCTCTGCACAAAATATTATTTTTTACTGTTATTGAGTTTGTAAGGTCTCTCTTCTTTGGTCTCGCGTTCGATTATGCAGGTGGGCCATTTGATTATGCCCCTAGAATGTAAGCCTCTGGCGCTTTGAGCACTGGATTGTGTGATGGTGTGCACTACCATGTGGGTGTGTTTGCAACCCAGCCTTTGGTTACCCGTGTGTGTTGGTGTTTTGTTGATACTTGTGCGTTGCCTTGTGACTTGAGCTAGGTTCTTGATACTTGGGTAATGATTGTTGTAGGTAAACTTGATACCCTTCAGAAATATCTTGAACAATTTCCATCTTCACACACCTGTCTCTGTTAATCCCAGAAGCATCTGCAACAATGAGAGCCATTGCAGCCATTTAATACATGTGATCAGCTATGGATTCTACATTCTACATTCCATGGTTGACCCATCCCGTTCTTTTGTGGTCTTGAGAATCTGACAGAGCATGAGAAATTCAATTGTCGACGAGGGAGAGGGCGAGGAGTAGGAAGAAGACTGAAGGGCTTCGTCGTCTTCTGCTTCTTCTTCTTCCGAGTAAGCGCCATTGGCTTTCTCAGCTCCGGGGAGGGCCCTAGGTTTCACTGAGCCTCCGAGGGGCTGTTGTTGCATGCTTACAGTTCTCTATCACTCTTCGCGATAATTCAGCTTTATGAGATTAGAAACGCAAGGAGATGGCGATGGATAATGAGGATTTAAAGATCGACGGAGGAAGGACGAATGAAATATCGTTGTATTCGTCCCCATTTCTCTCTCAAGCGAGGAAGTAAGGAGGAGGAATTTTCCGAAGCTGGAATACTTATCGAATCTGAAGGATCGATCCCTATAATTCAATTCTGTATGAGTTCCCCCTAAATTGCGGTTTCATGCTTAACACATTTTTTCTTAAGCTCGGAAGTTGTACCTGCAATTTTTTTTTTTAATATATTTGACTCTTAGGTTTATAATAAATTGTAGATAGGATCTCTGTGATGTTGTAATAGAACACAAGAACATAAACACCAAGGAAGATAGCCAATATATTTATATAGAAATGTTTAAAAGAAAGGGCTTAGCACTGCGTTGGGCTTGTGTTGGTTTATGTGTGACTCGACGCATGTGTTGTCATGTGGAATAGGAGTTTGATATGTGATATGGATTAGTGTTAGTGATTAACACTTGTGCACACACCACCCTTTATTTTATATATATATATATGTAACTTTTTCTTTTTTTTTCATCATTTTAATATGTAATATATTTTCTTATTTTTTTTTATAATTTACTATACTTTTATATTATCTTTTTTTTACTCTTCTTTCTCCATACCTTTAACGTACTTATATTTTTTTTATTTATACATATATAATTATCTGTTTAGAAAATCCTCGGCAAAATTGATATTATACCGTTTCATTTTTACTGTGCATATTGTTTATATGTTTATATGTATATAGATCTGTATATAAAAATAAAAAAATAATCATGTGCTTGGCTTGCAGGTTAGGTGGAGTTGGAGCTTGGCCCAGATTTATATCTAATTAAGGGTTGCAGGGCCTCTAGGCTACTTTCAATATATATATATATATATATATATATTATTTAGGGTTGTTTAAATTTCTGGGTGGCTACAGTTCCATTCCTAAATTGGGTAGGTGGGTAGGCCCTGGTCCAAGTTTTTAAACCAGGGCTTTGATACCATGTGTAAGGTCTCTGTCCCCACAGAGCCTTATAAAACACACGCTAAAATAAAGAATAAAGAAAAATGTATGCTATACAATTTAATCTTCAGCATTTAACGATAACTTATTCAACATAAATTAAATGTATCCACAGCATGAAAGTAAATCACATAACCATCACATAACACAACATAATCACTAAAATACATACCTATGTCTGATGCTAGTTCCCAATCTCCAGTTTTCCTCTCTGTTGCTCTGCCCAAAATCGAATCTTCCTCCCTGCCAGCTAGGAACAGAGCATGTCCGGCTCCCTAGCTCCAGGATTTTGTGAGGATTCCTGGCCCCCGAGCCCAAAACTCCCAGTAACCTGGTGCACCCCTGTAACAGTCCACCCAAACTTCCAAACCAGAAAATATCAAACCAGCAAACACATACAGTCCCTAATCTCCCAATGTTGCTTTCTTCCCCCAAATTTCCAAAGGTCCTTCTCTCGAATGCCTTTGTCCACTCATATCCTCCCCCATTCACCACCTCCTCCTTCCTTTAATTCCACCCACCTTATCCCTCCATTTAATACTTTATCCCTCCATTCAATACCCTATCCATCCATTTAATGCCTTATCCTTAATACGTTTAAGTTTTCTAATAAATAAACTAAAATTATTAAGCCTTTAATTCTTTACCCAAAACTTAAATGTGTTAATTAATAAATTAATTAATTAATCAACATATATTAAACAATTAATTAATGAATAATTAATTAATTAATATTATTAATAAATAATCATTATTTAACTAATACACACTAGGACAGTTAATTATTTAATTAACTATACTTGATAAACCTTATGCAACTATTTAACTAGGGTTGTTACAAGAAGGTACGAGGAAGCTCAGTGCCATCAGTTTGGTTTTTATGGAAACTTTCCCTGTCGCTTCAATTGTTTTCATGGAGGTAAAGCATAGCAATTGTTATTTCATTCTTGACTCGCATTCAGTTTCCCATTTCTCTCCTGTTATTTCTCTCTTTTGATGTTGGGCTATCGTTCTCATCTATGTCTCTCCAATGTCGTGCGAACAAGGAAAGATGAAGCATGGGCCGACCTATTACAATTTTGTGGCCCAACATTATCGACCAGGCCCCTCTTCAGCCCTCTCTCTACCCCCTATCCCCTTCATCAAACTTGTTGGACCACCCCAGTCTGATCAGAATTCGATTGATGAAGACAATGCAGTTACCTAAATCGATGAACAAATCCCTCTGGTTCCCCCCCAAGCCCCTTCAGACTCTTTCTTGTGCACTTCTTCAGACCCTTAGGAACCCTTATGCAGTTTGGAGCAACTTCCTCAAAGTGTTGACCCTATGATAGAATTGGGTGGTTGTCTGTTTGAGGAAGATATTCCTCCGGAATGGTTGGAGGAAACAACTATGTTGATTGCACCAACTGTTAATGAGCCTCCAAATGTTGCATCCCTTACACCAGAGCCACCCAATCCCCTCAAGTTCTCAGAAGATTATCTGCAACTAATCTTTGAAATGCAACGGGACATGGCCAACCAGCTCCACCACCTGGATATCCTCAGTCGTCGCCTGGACGTCTTGTTCAATTCCCTTTCAAGCGAGTCTGCCAAGCGACGGTGCTCGACCTGGTGTCAACCGTTCATTTTTGCTCCTGCACGACCACATTCTACCAACAATGAAGGATGTTCGGGTTTGCCTACTATCTAGTTTTTCTATTGTTATGTTATTAAGTCTAGAGAGGCCACAATTACAGTTTGATTTAGGACTAGTTGTTTTTTGGCAGTGTGAACAAAAGCATGCTTGCCTATTTTGCAAGCCACCTATTATGGTTTCCATTTGTATGACAGAACATGTGGAAAACTTTGCCATGTGTATTTCTCTGAAGACTCTCTAAGAAAATATATTTTTTTATTTAAAAAAAAAACTTCAACTAAAGATTAATCATATTCCCAACAATGCAAATCAAAATATTAAAAAAAAACAAAAAAAAAATTACACATCAACATCGACACCATAGTATTAAGAAATTCATCTCAGAAATATCAAGTAATTTTACATATCAACACATCAAAATATTAATAATATTCATCTCACAAATATCAATAAATGGGAAAAACCAAAACCGAAATTATTGAATGTGGTGAATATCAAGGAAGAAAAGAGAGTTTATAGAATTGTTCAAATAGTTATAATTTCTCTTCCAAAATTTTCAATTTAAAATTCTATTAAATATTACTATCAATCTCGTGAGGAAGAAATAAATCTCAATTAATACTTTGTTGAAGACCATAATCAAATAAGAAATATAAAAATTAGGCATTGTCTAATGTTCTATGGTTTGACATTTTTCCCTGGAATCTGACAGCATGAATCTATATGAAATCACATTTTTTTGTTATTTAAATAACATTTTTTAATGCATAAATGGATTCAGTGTGCTGAAAAACCCTTGAGACACTAAGATTATATAGAATTAACCACTCAAATATGCAGATCTACTGGATTTTGAGCAAATATGACTGGAAAATATCACTGGAAAAGAATAAAAAAGTAGAATATTTAGACAACTGCAAAAAATTATTGGTTTCTCTAACCATACACCTCATTAGATATTATTTGTGGGTAGAAAATTGGGTAGAATGGCTTTGGGTCAAATTGAAATATTTAAAGAGGGTTTCCTTAAAAACAATTATCCTTTGTTATTGACTGATAAAGTCTAAGTACACATACCCGTATACCTACCTCCTTTTGGATTTGAACTTGTGACCCTAAAAATAATTATCCTTTGTTATTGACTGATAAAGTCTACGTAGGGATACATACCCGTATACCTACCCCCCTAAGTCTACGTACACATACACGTATACCTACCCATATACCTACCCCCCTCTGGATTTGAACTTGTGACCTTAAAAACAATTATCCTTTGTTATTGACTGATAGTCTACATAAGTATACATACCTGTATACCTACCTCCCTAAGTCTACATACACATAACTGTATACCTACCCCCCTAAGTCTATGTAGGTATACATACTTGTATACCTACCTCCCTAAGTCTACGTACACATACCCGTATACCTACCCCCCTCTGGATTTGAACTTGTGACCTTAAAAATAATAATCCTTTGCTATTGACTGATAAAGTCTATGTAGGTATACATACCCTTAAAAATAATTGTCCTTTGTTATTGACTAATAAAGTCTATGTAGGTATACATACCCTATCCCCCTCTGGATTTGAACTTGTGACCTCTTAGGAGGAAACACATGTTCTTAACCATTAGGCCCACTGTTGAGAGGTGTATATATATATATATATATATATATATATATATATATATATATATATTTACAAATAATAATACATATCACTTTGAACATTTGAAATAGGTTACTTAGAGGTGTTGAAAGTTTGGTAATTCACTCAATTGCAATAAAACCTTCTTATGATAAACAAAATATCATGAATCACATTGTATAAAAAAAAACACCTACATTTATCTATAAAGAATTCACACTCAATTACAAAACAATGGTGCAACTTCTCTTCAACAAGATTAATATTGTCAAAATCTTTTTAAAAGATTATGTCATAATTATACAACTTCATTACAAAACAATGTCATCATTATACAACTTCATTACAAAACGTAAGTTACTGCAATTTCTCTTAATGATATTAATATGTGGTCAAAGATTTATAAAAGATTATGTCATCATTATACAACTTCTAAATGCTTTGTTAGAAAAGAAAAACAAAATATCATGAATCACATTGTATAAAAAAAAACACCTACATTTATCTATAAAGAATTCACACTCAATTACAAAACAATGGTGCAACTTCTCTTCAACAAGATTAATATTGTCAAAATCTTTTTAAAAGATTATGTCATAATTATACAACTTCATTACAAAACAATGTCATCATTATACAACTTCATTACAAAACAATGGTGCAATTTCTCTTAAGCAATATTAATATGGTCAAAAGATTTATAAAAGATTATGTCATCATTATACAACTTCTAAATTCTTTGTTAGAAAAAGGAAATAGTTGTACTAGAATGAAGAAACCATGCTAGCATTTTAAATAATTATTGTTATAACGAGTTCTATTTTTGAAAATGAATCTGTTGTATCTAAAGTAGTGAGGTGCTTTATAGTCTAGTATGAGGAGGATGTTGTCAAAGAAATTATGTTACATTACATGATAAAAAAGAAATTTAAATAATGAATAAATAACTATGCATTTACATATGTATGTGACAATATAAAAAAAATTAAATGAACTTAGATTGATCTTAAACTTAGATTTATCAAACATCTACAAAAATCAAATTTCTTAAAATATAATTTTTTTTTCATTTAATATAAAAGAATTAATACATAACATGAACATGAAATTAAATGATTAAAAAAAGAGACCTTAAAATTTTTGATTGATAAAATTAAATTTAAAATAAATTTAATATTTATTTATTTATATTTAAAATATGATGGGAAAAAATCTCACATACAAAAATATTAACAATTAAAAATTATTAATTAAAATATTTACTTATTAAAAAATATATCTTTTATTTTATGAAAGTTGTATATCATTTTACAAAAATATTAACAACTAAAAATTATTAATTAAAATATTTAATTATTAAAAATATATATCTTTTATTTTATGAAAGTTGTATATCGTTTTAGGCTTTGTATAATAATAATAAATATTGAAACATATATATTAAATCCCATATAAAAATCCTTACTAATTTATTTATGATATTGACTTATACATTAAAAATTTAAAGTTTATCGATTTTGATGTTAAATCAATAAAAACTCATTGAGAGGTGTGTTGGTTTGCTCACTAATTTAAGATAATAACTTACAAAAAAATATTTAAAGTTTATGAGAACTCGTTCTCTTTATAAGTTGATGGGCATCTAGACACAAAGCAGCTAAAGTTCAAATCATTTTTGTTAGGAATGACAATCCTCGTGCTTATGGATGAAGTGGTGCATCAAAACTTAAAAACTCTTCTTAATGAGTTGCATTCATTATATTTAAAGGTAGGTCTACATTCATTGTTAGTTTTATTGTGAGCTAGTCAAGCATGAGGATTTCAAAAGGTACCTCTCCAAAGTGCTGCAGCCCGAGCCTTCATCTTGTTTCATGGATTCGGTCAATTTCCAAGATGAAAAGTTTGTTGTCATACTAGGACCTTTGGTGGAGGATATAGATGACTTCTCCCCTCCTTTCTATACCTCATTGAATATCCATGATAAGGTGTTGCACAATTGCTTGATGGATTTGGGGGCATCTCACAATCTTATGCCTAAGATTGTGATGGAGGAGCTCGGGTTGGAGGTTACAAAAAATTACCACGACTTGTACTCGTTTGATTCCAGAAAGGTGAAGTGGCTCGTGGTTATTAAAGACTTGGTTGTTTCCTTGTTTCAGTTGCCAATGAAAAGTGTGGTCATGGATATTGGGGTGGTTGATGTCCCCCCTAAGATTGGGATGCTCTTGTCTAGATCTTGGATAAAAAGACTGGGGGGAACCTTGCAGATGGATCTCTCATATTATGTCACTATCCATGTGTTTGGAGGTGAGAAAAGAAGGCTTTATAGTGAACCACAACTTGCTTACATCACCAGTGATGAAGCAAATCCGACCAATCACCCCATTTTTGCAGTAGACACTAATCTAGGAACTAGTATGTTACAAGTCACTGATGTTCCTCAAGAACCTATTGAAATCAGAAAGCATCCCATCACCTCTCATCAAGACCCACCTTCCAATGTCTTTGTTTGGAAAAAAAAAATTGATGGAGCCTCTTCCAGGGAAAGTGTTGGGGTTGGGGTAGTTTTCATTTCCCCTACACAAGAGATCATATCTCTGTCTTTTAAGCTTGAATTTGAAACAAACAAAAACAAAGTGGTTGAATATGAGGCTCTTGTTTTGGGTTTGAGAGCTTCCAAAGACATGGGGTTTGAAGAGAAAGAAGTGTTTGGAGATGATGAGTTAATCGTCCATCAGGTCAGAAATCGGTATCAATCTAAGCACCCCAGGTTAAGGAATTACATAAATGAAGTCTAGGATATTATCGACATTTTCTTATTTTCTTTTAATATCTCATTTGTTCCAAGAGAGGAAAAATCTATGGCAGATTCAGTGTCTACCTCAGCAAGTAATTTTAGGGTCACTTTGCCCCCAAAGCTCAAGTATGAGGTTGAAGTAAAGTATAGACCCTCTATTCCTGAGAATGTCAAGCATTGGAAGGTCTTTGAGGATGATATTGAGATAAAAAAGTTTATTGATACTGTGGGTGAATTTTTTGATTTGCATATTGATCAGGATCAGGATTCGAAAGAAATCCCTCATGTTGATGTTTTTATTAATAAAATTGTTGACCATCATATTGTTCAGTTGCCAAGTAACCATATTCCAAAGGGACTTGTCCCTTTGGAGATATTTTTTGACAAAAATGGTGTTGTTGTGAAGGTTAAAGGTTCAACTAAAGAGGTTGATGTGACTAAATGCAATCTAGGAACAGAGGAGGATCCCAGGTATGTCAAATTATCTAGAATTCTATCAAAGGAGAAAAGGGTCAAGTATGCCAAGATTTTGAGGGAGTTTGTTGATGTTTTTGCTTGGAAATAAGAAGACTTAAGGATATATGACACCAACATCATTGAGCATAAGATCCCTTTGAAATAAGAGGCCAGACCTTTTAGGAAGAAACTCAGACAGATAAACCACGTGTTGTTGCCTATCATGGAAAGGGAAGTAAAGAAACTGTTGGATGCCCAGATCGTCATCCCCTTGATATTTTCAAAATGGTTAGTTAATTTGGTGCCCATGAGGAAGAAGAATGGAGAAATCAGGTTATGTGTTGATTTCAGAAATTTAAACAGGAGCTCCAAAAAGGATAACTACCCCTTGCCGAAGATGGAGCACATTTTACAGAGAGTAACTTGTGCATCTAGGATGTCTATGATTGATGGCTTCTCTGGCTATAATCAAATCTATTTCCTTCTTGAAGATAGGGAGAAGACAACTTTCACTACTCCTTGGGGTGCATTCATGTATGCTAAAATTCTCTTTGGATTGATCAATGCAGGAGTAACCTTCCAGTGAGCCATGGACATCGCCTTCATTGGGGAAAAAGACAAATTTGTATTCATCTATCTATATGAAATTACAGTATTCTCGAGGTCTGATAAAGAGCATTTTCATCATTTGAAGAAGATCTTCCTGAAGTGTAGGAGGTTTGGTATCTCCCTCGATCCTAAGAAATCTTTATTTGCTATGAAAGACGGAAAATTGTTGGGGCATATTGTGTCAGTTGAAGGGGTGAGAATTGATCCAAGAGGAGTAGAGGCCATCCAGGCCTTATCTTTTCGCAGATTAAGAAAGAGGTTCATTCTTTCTTGGGTAAAATCAACTTTCTGAGGAGGTTCATTTCTAATTTTGTTAAGTTGGTTAAGAACATTATAGCCATGCTTAAAAGGGGGAATGAAGTGAAGTGGACTATTTAATCCATAAATTATTTTGACCAAATCAAGATGGGATTGACTGAATCACCTGTGCTCATCATCCCTGACTATTCTAAAGAATTTCTAATTTTTTCTTTTTCCTCATCAGATCCATTGGCTGATGTTTTTCTACAGAAAAATATAGAGGGGTTGGAGCAGCCTATTTCCTTTTTCAACAGAGCATGTAGGGATGTCGAGATGAGATACGATATCATGGAGAAGCAGGCAAATGATTTGGTCAAAGAACTCAAGGCTTTCAAGATCTATGTTTTGCATTCAAAGATTATAACATATGTCCCCTCGGCCTCAGTAAAAGATATCTTGATCCAGCCTGGTATAGATGGTAGGCGAAGCAAATGGATTGCCAAAATTCTAGATTTTGACCTGGAAATAAGGCCCACTAAATTGGTAAAGGGTCAAGGTTTAGCTAGGTTGTTGGTTGAATAAAACTGCAAGGCTTTAGGGGTGAATTGTGTGAACAGAAACTCATAAAATCAGCAAACTGAGATTGTTGATAAAGACTCTCATGCAAACCTCGACTTAGTAGAATTCACATGGTATAAAGACGTCGTATATTTTCTGCAAAATTTTAGGCCACCTGATGGTTTGGAAAAAAACAAGGTGAGAGATTTGAAACTCAAAGCAGTCAAGTATTGTCTCATCGATCAGGTTTTGTACTGGAAAGACCCTCTGGGAGTTCTGTTAAGAAGTCTAGACCCGCAGGAATCCCAAAGGACTATGATTGAATTTCATGACAGCTCGTATGGGGGACATAATTTTTGGAGGACCACAACTTATAAGATCCTCAAAGTTGGGTATTTTTGGCACAACCTTTTTCCTAATGTTTGTGTGAAGGTTAGAGCTTGTGTCAAGTGTCAAAAGTTTGTTGGAAAGAAGCAACTAAAATATTTTCCTTTGAAACCAATAATGATTTATGGACCTTTTCAGCAGTGGGGTCTTGACTTCATTGGAGATATCCACCTAGCCTCAAGTGGTCAGCACAGGTGGATTTTGACTGTCATGGAGTATTTACCAAATGGATAGAATCCATCCCTACAAGAAGTGCCTCCCACAAGTTAGTCATAAACTTCTTTGAAGATATCATGTCCAGATTTGGTTGTCCAAGAAGGATTGTTACAGATAATGCTGCCTCTTTTAGAGATGAACCATTTATTAATTTTTGTGAGCAGTATGGGATTACATTAATCCATTCCACTCCCTACTACCCTCAGGGAAATGGTTTAGCAGAGTCCTCTAACAAAATCCTAATTAAGATCATCAAAAAACTATTAGAAGACAACAAGAAAGCCCAGGATTCAAAGTTGAAATTCACCTTATGGGCTGATAGGATTACAACAAAGAGGTCACTTGGCATTTCCCCTTTTCAGCTTGTGTACAAGGTTGAGGCTATTTTTCCTACTCATCTTTCCTTTCCTGTGAAAAAATTCTTCCAGGATTACAAAAGAGAACCTGAAGATATGGTAAGGAGGATATTGCAATTGGTTGATGTATAGAAGACCAGGGAGCAGATGCTTGACAAAGCGTAGGATCATCAACAGAAAATAAAACAAGCCTTTGACAAGAGGGAAAGTAAGGAATATTTTTAGCTAGGGGATCTGGTGCTCAAGTGTGATGCCCCCAAGAAAGACAAAGACAAACATGGTAAATTAAAAGCCTTATGGATTGGCCCCTTCAATATTTCTGAGGTATTCTCAAACAACACTTATAAATTGCAGAACTTGGAGGATTTTGATGCTTTAGGTGGCTCTGTCAATGGGCACTTTCTAAAAAAATATTTTGTTTAAGCCAAGATCGTCATTCCACCATTGTAATTACCACTTCCTTTTATTATTTTTATTTTGATTTTGATTAAGAGACTCCATAACCCAAAGCTAAGGCACTGAATTTTCGCGTTCTTGGTAGCTCACAGGGATCATACCATCCCATTTGGAGCCAATGTTATCACATGAAGTGGTCAAGATTCATATGAGTTTGTTGTGAATACCCAAGTCTGTACCCCTGCTTTGTCTCCCTCTTTTCCGTGCACCATTTGTTGGCACAGGGGCAGACCCAGGGTTCAACTCTTACAGCACACCAACAAACTTTAACTACTGGCCCTTTTGGAAACACCTGCGAAGCAGATGTAGTTTCACCCGAAGTAGAAATAGGGGGTTGCAGGAAATAGGTGTCTACAACTAGAGGAAATGCAAAGTGATTCCAAAACACAACGCAAAACAATCTAGATATTCTCTACCACTCTTAAGCTTACTTCGCGAGTTATATCTCCAATCTAACACAACAATGCAGTAACAATATATCAGATGACAAATAACATAACATCAGCCATAAAGACAATAAGATATGCGTGGTCCACCCTCTTCACAGGGATACATCCACATAACTTTGTTTCTTGATATATTAGATGAAAACATACAGTTCCATCTACGCACTTAGTTGCAGATCTTCTCTCTTTCTCTTTCCTCCCTGCACACCCACTTGTAGGGTTGATCTTCGCACCCAGCTGAAGATCCAGAATAAAGACTCAATATTTCTCTCAACAACAGTAATAACAACAATAATGACTAACCACCAATAATTGAGCAAACCTATCAACTCTCCTAGACCTTTATTTATACATTACATGACTCTCAGACAACCTTAGACCAAAGCCTAGGTGTCAAAACCCTAGGTCCACTTGACCCGTGTTTTCAGGGCTTCGCTAGCCTATTCCTCCTTATTTTCCACGAGGTGCTCCAAAGCATTCGTTGGTGTCTTATTCCACTTGTTGATTTTTCCATGGTTTGTCCTCCTTGATGCTTTATCTTGCTTGATCTTCTCTTCCAACGGCTAGCTTTTCCTTTACTATGTTCCTTCTTTTCTTCCACTTCGACACCTCCTTGGTTTATGTGCCTTTCGCATAGTTCGTACTTCACCTTTCTTCCTTAATATTTGCTTCCTTACATAACCAAGGGCCAACAGGCCCCCAACACTCACATGTGAATCATCCTGAGTCACTGCAAGACTGAGCCTTTTGTATCACTTCAACTGCAGACTACGCGTAACAGTCTATGCTTTCTGCTCTATGCCTTCCCATGTTGTGCAGACTGTATGTTTTGTGTCTGGTACCTAGTTTCAACTGCACTTGGTACCTAGATCCTTCTTCCTTAGCTTTTACTGAGAGCTACGAGGTAGTTGGTTGTCATAGTACATCTTCAACCTGCTCCCATTCACTAACCCATCCTTCCATTCTCCCTTAAGAGTTTTCAATTGCACAACTCCTCCTTCTGTAACATAGGAAACCTCAAATGGTCTAAGCCAATGTGTCATGAACTTCCCTGGATGCTTCATGAACTTGTTGTCATATAACAATACCAAATCTCTTTGCTTAAATTATTTCCTCTTGATATGTCTATCATGGTAAGCCTTCTCTCGTTCTTTTTGAACCTGCTAATGAAATCCTGCAATAAACCTATCTTCCTCCAGTTCCATCAACTGTGTGAGCCTGTCTTGGACAGTGCCTATGTCATCCATACATGTAAATTCTGCAATTCTTAAACTAGGAACCAAGTATTCCATAGGTACCACTACTTCCAAGTCGTATACCAACTTAAAGGGAGTCTGTGTTGTCATCTTCTTGCAAGTAGTTATATAAGCCCATAATACTGCTGGAATTATTAAATCCCAATCATCTATGTTAACACTATAAATTTTAGTCATCTTTGTCTCCAAGATCTTATTGAAATCTTTGACTATACCATTCACTTAGGCCCAGGTAATTTTGATGATTCACAGTTTCTCAACAACGGGTTAGTCCCACAAGTCACGGACAAACTAGCAAACAAACAAAATAATTCGGATCTTCAGATACAGGAATACATGGCACCATTGCATCTATGAATGGAGTTACGACCAACTCATTTACTCCTAAAGTGTAACTGTAGGACGAAATACTGATAAATTAGACTGAAACTAGAGCTTGCAACACTAGAAAACTTAGTAGGCCTAACCAATATATATATATATATATATAGTTTAATGCAACTATTGATCGACACGGATTTCTTTTGTCTCCCACAAAATGGAAGCATACATCCCCACAATTTCAATCGCCTCTACTTCTCCAGTTTGCCCAATAATCATCTCGCGACCCTTTTCTGCCAGGTCTCTTATCGGTAATTTCCATCCAGAGGTAGCGTACTCTGTTAGTAGGATATCGCTTACTAAATTCTCCAGAGAAGGCCACTCATGATCATGCAACAGGGAATTTGAATCCTCTTCCTCAAAAACTGGTTTGCAGTCGTCGTGGGTGCACTCTACTAATATTCCTGCCGATGTTACGAACTTCTGAAATAATGTCATTATAGAGACCTGATCATCAGAGGCTCGACCCATCTCCATACTTTTACAAGACACAGAGCTTTGTTTTCCTGTGGGTCTTGATCTCTCTAACGAATTCATCGGCATCGAACCGCCCCAAGATAATGGATGATGATCAGTATTCCCCTTAATCATATTACATGATCTTAAATTCAAATGGTCTACAGAGGAAATGATCTGCTGGACCGGAAAGTTACCATAAATTAGCAGAGTTTTGTTGCCCATTTTATAGAGCGATCGATCAGGTGTTAATATCCTGATACTTGGAGCTTGCATCAGAGAGGGAAATTAATTAGCTTCCATACATTACAATTCTAGCGAGGGATATGGTCCTTTTATTGGCGTAGGCATATTTGTTATCAACTACGAATCGAAAAGGTTGGATTTACTTTCATATGATCAGATTGAGGTGTGAATTTTTGAAACAGTACTGGCCCCTAATTGTAGCTTAGTCTTTGAAGATTATTTTAAATATTATGGATGGACAGAGGAGATGAATTTGTTGTTTCCGAAAAATATGAAGAAGATGCCATGAATTCGACAAGGGTGGACAACATTGTTTGTTTTCGTCTGTTCACGCGAATGCGAGCGCCATTTAATTTGTAAGTTTACACGACGTTTACATTTTACCTACCAAACTGGAGAAAGCGACAACATGACGATGGTGACCCCTTTAATCATTTTTATGGTCAAGGTAGCTTTCAAGTTTTTTTTATATATAATTTAATTTAAATATGTAATAAAGTTTTAGGTTTATAGTTTTTGTGGTTGGGTAGTATGTTTGTTATGTGTTCAATTTTTATAAAGACTACAAGAAAGAGAATATTGAGGGTGATGCTCTATCAAAGCTTGCATTACAGGGTTCTGGAAGGAAGGATACACCACAACAAATGGCAAGATAGCCATGAGGTCCCCCACTTTCATTCAGGGATGATTTTAAGGATGGAAATTTATTTTAAAATGTAGAAACCTTGGCGAATTTTACTAATCTTTCATATGTCAACTATAAATGTTTGGCGATATTTTTGTAAAAATATTCAAATTTCTAAGTATTTTATATAGTTTTTATAAAATTTTGGCGCTTTTTAAGGTAAAATATTTGTATCCTATAGAATTTGGGCGAATAATTTTTAAAATAATGAATCTCGTTTTTGGAAAAAACATGGAAAATTAGCCCATGAGTGAAATTTAGCCCCTAAAATCATCCTTGCTTTCATTACATCTCTATCCATGATGGACTTAGTTAATGGACCGGTTCCCTTTTTGTTTTCATCAGTCCTGATACTTTATTCTGTGTATTTTTTGGTCAATTTCCATACTGGACCTATGTACTCTGAATTTTTGAATAGCTTGTTGTGGAGGTCTTTAGACTTAGTTTGTACACACTCTGTATCTTTTTGAGTGGGTTGTACTTTTTCGTTTGTTTATACTTTAAATATGGACTCGGTGATTATTTATTGATCACACTTCAATACTTTTTGGAGGATGGATATATCAACATGATATGATTGTATATTGAGAACAACATATATTAATATATTGAGTAATTTTTTGCTGAAAAAAGTGAACATGTTAATCTATTGTAATAAGGCTAAAAAGATATACAACCCTTAATCCTTGCTAAATCATAAATTACTAATATATCTAACTTGAAAATATACATTTTTATACACTAAATATGATATTTTTATATATTTTTATATATAAACAAAGTTATGTTATGTTAAATTGCATTATCAAATAGAAATTATGTTTGATGAAATTGATTGAACTTTAAGTGTTATACCTTAATCCTTAAATCATAAATTACTAATATATCTAACTTGAAAATATACATTTTTATACACTAAATATCATATTTTTTTATATTTTTATATATAAACAAAGTTATGTTGCGTTAAATTGCATTATCAAATAGAAATTATGTTTGATGAAATTGATTAAACTTTAAGTGTTATATTGGAGTTTGGATAGAATTTAAATGTTATATTGGAATTGGAGTTTGGATCAAATTTAAGTGTTATATTGGAATTTGGATAGAAAGATTAAAGTTCTCCTTAAATACAAATGAACCCCCCAAAGCATAGAATCTAAAATGGTTATGTTATGGTTTAATAAAATGGTTATGTTATGGTTTAATATTTAAATATAATTTAAAAAAATCAAAGTGATTTTTTTATGCATTTATTTGGAGAATATAATATTATTTCGTTAGTATGTTGATTATCCGTTTTATCAATTATTTTGTTAGTGTGTTGATTATCCATTTTATCAATCTCTTTGCATTGAGAATATGGTTTGGAATTTAAATACAATTTTAATACATTAAAAAAAATTAATGTATTTATTTATTTGCATTTATATGTAGAATATAATATTATTTTGTTAACATGTTGATTATCCATTTTATCAATATCTTTGAATTGATAGTAGGTTTATTAGTGTTTATTAATTGGAAATAATAACTATTTGAATAGTGAAGTAATAATTTACTAATTAGAAATCGTTTTATTTTTTAATATTTAATATAATATTAGAGAGTAAAATAAAAATAATTAATAGTCAAATAATGGTATGTTAATAGTAATTGAGATTAGATTAATAGGAATGATTGTTATTCTTCTCACTCAAATTCTATTTTGGTTAATGATATATAGGGGTACCATCCTTGAAATGATATGGGACAATAAGATTGTAAAATTTTCAACTAACCAATGTCGAGAACCTTTTAAGAACACAACCACACCTCGACATCCTTCCCTATGTCAACCACACCTCGGCATCCTTCCCTATGCCCCCTTTCACCATGACTTTCCATTGCATTCCTTTAATCCCTTTTTACTACAAAGACCATTGTAACATCGAATCCCTTTAAATGTAAATGTTATATTGGAATTTGGATAGAAAGATCAAAGTTTTCCTTAAATACAAATGAACTGACCAAAGCATAGAATCTAAATATAATTTTAACAAATCAAAATGATTTTTGTGTATATAATAATAATAATCTATTTTTAAGGTCACGGCCAAGCCAGCACACCAAATTGGTGTATGAGACCCCCTTGTTGGTGTATATCCATATGTAGAATATAATATTATTTTCTTAGCATATTGATTATTGGTTTGATCAATCTCTTTGCATCGATAGTAGGTTTTTTTAGTGTTTATTAATAGGAGACATGAGTTAAGAGAAGGGATTAGTCTTGATTTCCTTTTAAACTTCATTTTAGTTAAATTAGTAACTAATTTACCATTTTTTATTTAAATAGTGAAGTAATAATTTGCTAATTAGAAATAGTTTTATTTTTAATATCTAATATAATATTAGAGAGTCAAATAAAAATAATTAATAGTCAAATAATAATATACTTATATTAATTGGGATTAGATTGGTTGGTTAGGAGGAATGATTATTATTCTTCTCACCCAAATTTTATTCTAGCTAATGACATATTGATGTGGTCTCGAGCCCTAAGGAATATGGCTTAGCAAGGGAATCATCCTTGAAATGATATGGGACAATCAAATTGTCAATTTCTCAACCAACCAATGTTGAAAATGTCGTCGGAACACAACCACACCTCGACATACTTCACTATGTTCCCTTTCATTGTCGTTCTCCATTGCATTCCTCTAATCCCTTTCTACTACAAAGATCATTCCTACATGTATTTAACATCCCTAGGTCGTTGGACATGTAGATGCGACCCAAATAATGCTTCTAAATCATGATCTAGTTGCATGTTTCATTAATGTCCACTTCCCTAGCCTAAACCCGAAGAGAGAAAGACACAAATCTACCATTTGCAGACAAAGACCCAATTTGTAGAGTAACAACTAAATTCGTGGATTTTGTTTTGTACCATTTTTCATTGTTTTGTAGCTGGTTTCCCTAGTTATCTACAACAAATGATTCTAGATTGTCTACAATAACACATGCATTCCGAGACAAAGTCGGTCACCTTCGACAGGACTGCAGTGGTTGGAGCTCTCCCGAAGATTCTGAAGACTTAAAACAACAAGAGTTTTCATATATCTCTTCACCGTATATAAACCACAATGTAACAGGAGCTTCATTTCCCCTCGGAGCTTTCTAGTTCTCCTACTCCTCCGGTTATGATTTCAGGTAATCTACACTCACATTTCCCTTTGTTTTATTCTACTTTAACATATTTGGAAAGGGAGTTTTTGGATGCCTTGGACTAGTTGAAGGTGAACACTACCTTTGAGGGGGGGGGCATGGAGGGGGTTTCTACGACTGTTGGGTTACTTGATAAGGTCACCATTTCACTGAAGATAAAAACACCTAGGAGTTTATCACACTCAATTCCTGATTCTCTTGTTCCCCCTAGGGTTACTCTACCCATAGAAATATCTTCTTCACCTATCGCTTCATCTCTGGCACAAGAGTCTTCACAATCTTCATCTCCCCCCACCATTTCACCCGTTATCCACCTCGAGTCCTCTGCTACCCTTCCCGGTTATCAAGAATCTGTGGAATTAGACTCATCCCTAAATGAGTTCCTTGACTCCTTACTACCTTACCCGCGGGACGACTCGTACACTATCCCTTTGCCTACATACTTGGGTAAGTCAATCTATAAAAATTTTCCTATAGATGGTACAACCAGCACCTCCCATCTGGTGGGTTCGAACACATGAAAAGAATATGCTTGGTCACATGGATTGGGAATTGAGTACTCGCCAATAAAAACCTGTAGCACCAGGAAGAAGTCCACCCCCTCATTATCCCAATTACTTGATTATGTTTCTCCTTCCAAGGAAAATGGGGCACTTAGAGCAGTGAAGGCCCTGGCAAGGGATAAATAATGATTTTTCTTTCCCTCAATCTTCGAGGGGTGGGAGGTTCCCTTAAAACGACCTCTTTGAGACGTCTACTAGATAAGACTCATCTAGACATCATTTTACTACAAGAAACCCTGGTCCCTGAACAAAAAGCAAGAACATTCATGGGTGGCCTTTATCCATCATGGGTTACATGTGCAGTAAACTATGTCGGGACCTCGGGTGGGTTGTTGGTAGCTTGGGACCCTGATAAAATTGATCTGGTACCTTATCTTTCTTTTGGTGGAATATTATGTACAGGTCATTACATTGCAAATAAGAGAAAGTTGTTAATTCTAAATACATATGGCATGTGCGTGGAGAGGAAGATCTTTTGGAACGCGGTAGAGGAAAGCGGCATTCCATCACATAAAAATATAATCATAGTTGGAGACATGAATTTCAATGTTTCTTCTAGTGAAATTTTGGGAGGATCGGCACAGGCTGGGCCACTATCTGATTATTTTAAAGCTCTTTTCCAAAACAACCATTTGGTCAATGTACAACTGGATACTATCGTCCCTACCTAGAGAAATGGTCGCCAAGGATCTAGCTCTATAGAAAAGCATTTGGATAGGTTCTATGTATCAAAATAGCTACTTTCAAAGGTTGGTATGCATCACTCCTGGGTGGAATATCCCTATGTATCTGATCATGCCCCTATTCTATTACATTTAGAGATCAGGCCTAATTACAGACCTTATCCCTTCAAACTAAATCCATAGTGGCTAATAGATAAAGACTATTTTTCCCTTGTTCAAGAGATCTGATTAGATCCACAATATCTTTCTGAAGGAGGCAAAAAACGCAAAATCATTTGGAAACTTAAGGATTTAAAAGAAAGTACCAAGATTCGGATCAAGGAAAAGAAAGGGATTTTACAGCTGAGAATGGAACAGTTGGAATCTGACATAAATGATATTTTAATTCATCAGGTGAATGGTGAATTAACAGATGATACTGAAAAGTTATTAATATGTTTGGAACATGAGCGAAACAGCCTCCTTAGAGCAAAAGAAGAACTTTGGAGGCAGCGCAACAAATATATTTGGATTAAGGGAGGTGATCAAAACACAAAGTTCTTTCACCAGTACGCCAGTTATAGGAAAAATAGAAAACACATTTGGGAAGTCGAAGACTCCTTTGGGCGTCAACACACTGTCCAGGAGAATATTAAAACAAAGGCCGTGAGATATTTTAGCAATTTTTTCAAAGAACAGGGTCAACTTTTATCCATGGAACAATGCAGACTTGTTGGAATATTTACACACATGGTTTCATATTTAGATACAAACACTCTAGCTCGATCCCGTCAACATAGAAGAGTTAAAGGAAGTGTTACATTCCTTTAAGAAAGATAAGAGTCCAGGTCCTGATGGATGGATCGTGGAGTTTTTCACCGTCTTTTTTGATCTTGTGGGGAACAATCTATTGGATATGGTGGAGAAGTCTAGAACTAAAGGACAGCTAATCAGTGGTATAAACTCTACCTTTATTGCATTGATTCCAAATACAAACAAGACGACTACCTTCAATGATTACAGACCCATGTTTGTTTGCAATCTTGTTTACAAAGTAATTTCCAAAATTATTGCAAATCGCATCAAGCCCATACTATCTGGATACATATCTACAGAACAACTTGGGTTCCTTAAAGGCAAACAGATACAGGATGCCATTGGCACAACACATGAATGTATTCATACTATCAAGAAGAAGAATATCAAATCTATAATCATGAAGCTTGACTTACAAAAATATTATGATTGTATTCACTGGGATACCTTGCATTTGATTTTATTACAAACAGGTTTTGATGTACAATTCTCCAACTGGATAATGAGTTGTGTATCCTCCTCCTCCTTTGAAATTTTAGTGAATGGGGAAGTGACTGATTTCTTTAGGAGGGGTCGGGGTTTACATCAGGGTTGTCCTCTTTCCCCATTATTATTTATCTTGGTATTAGAAGGACTTAGTTTTCTTCTAAAAGATAGCAAGGAAGTTGGGAAGATCACGGGTATTAAAGTATCCAGGTTGATAAGAATAATACACATCCTGTTTGTAGATGATATATTAATAATGAAAAATGCATCCTTAAATGAATGGAAAGAAATTGAAGATACTATAATAAAAAAATCCACAAAGCCTCTGGGTTAAAGGTTAATGTACAAAAATCCACAACACTATTTGTCGGTTTATCAGATGTTGAATTAAATCCTTTTCGGGATATTCTCCCATACAGTTTTGCTCCGCTCTCCACAGGTTTCAGATATCTTGGTTGCTATTTGTCGACGGGTCCCCACAGAAATTTAGATTGGAATTGGCTTTTAACAAAATTGGGAAACAAAATCGATCTCTAGTGCAACAAATGGTTATCCCTGGGTGGACGTTACATTTTAGTTAAGTCGACACTAGAAAGTATGCCAGTTTATTGGTTTTCCCTGGCTATCATCCCTTGTTCTGTTTTAAATTAAACAAGATCAAGAATCTCATGTATAACTTCCTCTAGAGAGGGAACATGGACTTTCCACATCTACATCTATGCAGATGGATGTCTCTAGAAAAACCAAAGAGTCATGGAGGTTGGGGCATTCGAAATATTTTTCTCTTCAGTAAATCTTTAGCTGCAAATACATTATGGAGGGTTCTTATGGGCGTTGGCATCTAGCATGACATCATAAATAAAAAGTACCTATCATTGACCACGACAATAAATTGGTTCATATCCCCATCCTTCTCCCGGACGTCAGTTTCCAAGATCTGGGGTGGTTTATTAAAATCAATTCACTTGATTACTCACTGGCTTAGCTGGCATCCGGGGTCGGGCCATCTAGTGGAAGTTGGCATTGATAAAATTATGGAGTTGGAGGACAGCTCTTTCTTCTTGTCGGAATTGATTAAAATCTTAAAACAAAAGAATATCATTGTTCTCTCTCATTCATGGAAAAATGAGGAAATATCTTGGCTTTCTCCCATCTGGTACAATTATACAAACCTGGACCTCTCTGGCCTGCTGGCGATAGAGTGGGATCGCTACATAAAATCACTTATCAGCTCTGGTGTATCCATAGGGAACGACAACGACAACCTGATGTGGACAGGAGGAGACCACTCCGGTATATTAACAACAAAAAATGTATACTTGGCTTATATTACCACACGGGACAACAATGTAATAAAAGGGTGGAGGCGTGGTATATGGAAATGGGAAATTCAACTAAAAATAAAATTATTTACATGGTTGGATATTGAGGGGAAGATACACACTTGGGAGAATATTCATAGGAAAGGATGGGAAGGTCCAAGTCGCTGCTCACTTTGCAAATGTTCTCCTGAAGACATAAATCATCTATTTATCTCGTGTTGCTTCACCTTCTCCATTTGGCAGAGATTAAAAACACTTCTACACCTAAAGGATATTTGGAAGGGCTCTTCTCTAATGGACTGTTGTAATTACCAGATAGCAGATAAAACAAATATTCATTTCCTCCCGACTCTCACCTGTTGGTTTCTATGGATGGAGAGAAACTCAACTATATTCAAGGACACTTCTTCATCTGACAGTTGGGTTTTCATTAAAATTTGGGGGCTCTACAGTGGAATTCAGTCATACAAAAGACACCTCAAACTCGTCCAAGCGACTTTACATACCATGAAGGATTCACCATAGCATGTTTTGATGGGGATGGCAACACAATTGGAAATATTTGTGGCGCAGGGGGGCTTCTAAAATCCCATGGATCCAATGTTACCAGATGGATTATGAATTGTGGACATGGTACAAACACAAAAGCTGAGATTTTGGGTGTCTGAACTTTGCTGACTGTAGAACATCACCTCTCTTTTACCAAACTGCAGATCCTTGGCGATTCGAAGGTGGTCATAGACTGGCTAAACAAAAGAGGCATATTACAAGCTTGCGCCATTGAGGGTTGGAAGGGTAAAGTTCTGGGCCTATTAAAAATGTTTCAGGATATAAGCTTCCATCATATATACAAGACTCACAATGTAGTGTACCCTTTTACACTACCCAGGTTCACCCAACCTCTTCGCACATCATTCGTTACATGGATGTAAAAACAAATGCATTTAACCAGAATTAAACACATAAAACTCAGAGTCAAATATATAATTCACTCCTGCAATTAA
>SNQJ01S0000460.1:255858-293759 GCA_010110895.2 Picea sitchensis
AAAAAGGTTGTTGGACACAAAAAATATAGCATTACTGAAGTAGTAATTTATAAACTATACATACCAAAAATGTAATTTATAAAGTAGATATCTAGTTTTATACATACGAAATATGTACTTTTATAATGGATCGCGGGTTGTCCGACTAGCGGGCTGAAAATTGGGCGTCTGATGTTCTGTTCCCTACAAATAACACCAATAGTTCTGCGATATAGGAATTGGGCCTTCGATGTTCTATGTGATACAGAAATCTAGGAGTGGAGTTGCGGACTATAGAAATTCATCAGAAATAAATAAATTATACATATGAAATATGTAGTTGTATAAAGTAGATACTTAGTTTTATAGATACAAAATTTGTACTTTTATAAAGTATGGGGATGAGATTTTATAGAGCATACACAGAGCCCTCATTGCATACTTGGCCAGTTTTTGGATCGTGGGTTCTCGGGCAGGTGGGGTCAAAATTGGGCGCCCTACAAATAGCACCGACAGTTCTGCGATATACAAAATGACAGGTGGAGTTGAGGAGTATAGAAATTTACCAAAAATTAATAATGTTTGTTATATAATAGAATAGTAATAACGTATGCTACACCAAATTAGTTTGCTTTAAAACTAAGGGTTTTCTTGGACAAAAAAGATATAGCATTATCGAATTAGTTTTATTTGCACATGTTTTATAGACCATGTACAAAGTGCTCATTCCATACTTAGGCAGTTTTTGGATCGCGGGTTCTCTGGCTGGCGGTTTAAAAAATGGGCCTCTATTGTTCTGTGACCTACAAATAGTATCGAGAGTTCTACGATATACAAAATGACAGGTGCAGTTGCAGAGTATAGAAATTTAAAAAATGTAATTTATAAGGTAGATATCTAGTTTTATACATACGAAATATGTACTTTTATAATGGATCGTGGGTTGTCCAACTGGTGGGCTGAAAATTAGGCGTATGATTTTCTCTGCCCTATAGATAGCACCGACAGTTCTGCGATACAGAAATTGGGCCTCTGATGTTCTCTGCGATACACAAATCGAGGAGTAGAGTTGTGGACTATAGAAATTCATCAGAAATAAATAAATTATACATACGAAATATGTAGTTGTATAAAGTAGATATTTAGTTTTATAGATATGAAATTTGTAATTTTATAAAGAATGGGGATGAGATTTTATAGAGCATGCACGGAGCCCTCATTGCATACTTGGACAATTTTTGGATTGCGGGTTCTCGGGTTGGCGAGGTCAAAATTGGGTGCCCTACAAATAGCACCGACAGTTCCACGATATAAAAAATGATAGGTGGAGTTGCGGAGTATAGAAATTTACCAGAAATTAATAATGTATGTTATATAATAGAATAGTAATAACTTCTGTTACACCAAATTAGTTTGCTTTAAAACTAAGGCTTTTCTTGGACAAAAAAGATATAGCATTGCCGAATTAGTTTTATTTGCACACATTTTATAGAGCATGTATGGAGTGCTCATTCCATACTTAGGCAGTTTTTGGATCGTGGGTTCTCGAGCTAGCTATTTCAAAAATGGGCCTCTATTGTTCCATTACCTACAAATAGCATCGAGAGTTCTGCGATATACAAATTGACAAGCGGGCTTGTCAACTATACAAACTTATTATAAAATAAATAATGTCTGGTACATATTTCTGGAAATATAAATGTGTTTGTCATATAGACTGGGATTGGGGCTGCCGCGGACCATAAAAAAAAATAAGTACAAGAATTAGGAACGTCGAAAGAAGAAGTGTGCAACGGTAGAGAGGAAGACCTTAAAAGAAGAAATTGGAAGCTATGAGTCTTTGGTTACAGTTTTTATTTAAAGAGGACATAAGTGGATTGATAAAGAAAAGAAGATGAGAGCATAGACTTAAACTGGATTGATAAACAAAATAAGATGGCAGTATAGACTTACTATGAAGCCGGTGCATTTTTGTTGCTATCGTCGATGGGCAGTGGAGTTTTGTTGACCAGTTGTTTCCCTTCCTGGACGAGGTCATCCATTCTCTATTGGAACCATTCTTCGATGTAGCTTTTCATGGGGGTTGTGTTGATTTCATCCCGGATTTCTATGTCGTAAAGGTCGTTTTCTAATTTCCTTAGATCCATTGAAATACTATGAAGACTCTATTCAATTTCTTCATTGTGTGAGGCATAGTCCATTACCCAGCGCTCGTGCTCATCTAGACGATGTTCAAGTATGCCGTAAAAAATTTTGAAAGACAACCCCTTTAAAATATCAACTTGTTCCTAGAAGGCGTCTTTGGTGACTGACAAGGATTTGAGAATTAAGTTAGGATCTTGAACCTCATTGGTAGTTCTGGCTAAGTCCATATGTAGCAGGATTGTGAATAAATCTTCCTTTTCTAATATGACTTGTTTACATGATTTGACAATGAGCTTCAAGTTGTCAACTTTCTTTTGCCAACATGCTTTTACTTTTTTGGTGCGCTTTGGGGAGGGGAGTTTCTCCTGTCTTCTTTTCAGTTCTGATGTGTTGACGGCATAGCTGGAAAAAGGTGCCAGTACCTGCTCATAGAAAAGATGTTCATTTTTTAAATTCGCCTCCAAATGTTCCAGCAAATCATTGGCCTTCTTTCCGAAGGAAACTAAATTTTGCGTTGTTTCCTAGGCTTCAATAACTAGCTGCAGTCTTTTGTTGATGTTATTCTCTACAAGGGATCTAGATCTTGCAAGGAGGGTAGAGGATACTTTCATCTTCGTTGCAGTGGTAGCAGGCATGATTTTTGTCAAAGGACTAGCAAATTATGGGGTTTCAATGAAAGCCTGCTCAAATTCGTTGAGGTGTTGTTTCAGATTGGCATGATCTATTTCCATTCCTCCAATGGAATCATGAAGAATGTCACCGGTTACCTGGTGAAATGAGCATATTTGGGACGACGACATTTTGCTAAATTCAATCTCCGTGCGAGATTTGCCTTTCTTGTTTGTTACATCTCTCTTTTCAATGACCATGCTTTTATATTGGCTATCAAAAATAGTGCTCTAGATTACGAAGGATTCATCTATGTCAAAAAATTCGGTGTCAGATATTTCTACCGCGGACGACCCAATTTTCTACATGTGTTGTTCTTCAATTTCAAGTTGCAGTTTTCCACTTTCAATTTCGGGTTCCTCCGCCTGCCCTTCATTGTTTTTTCTCTTCTTCGTTAGTGGAATTTTGTGAGAACTATCAATATTTATGCGAGGAGGGTTCTTATCTCCTCCTTCGTTCGAAGATTTCTGGGTTTCTTTTTTACTGGGGTGGACCATTGAATCGATGCTCCGTGATGTCGTTCTTTTGGGAGTGTTGGCGGGGGACTAGGTACTCTTTTCACCAGATACTTTTCCATGTTGTTTTCACAATTCAGTCGTGCTTTGCAATGTTTGTGCATTGCAATTGGCAAAAGTAGAATTGTTGTTGACATTGTCTCTGTCTTGGGCCAGGTGTCTATGGATAAAAGAGGTGTTAAAGCCAACACCCAGTAAATGTTCTCGAAAAATTCCATTAGGTTTGAACCCTTTTAGCCTTTCAACATATGTTAGGTTCAATTTCTTGAAATGGGCGGCAAACTCATCAATCTTGTTGATGTTTCTGCACACGAAGTCTCCGACTTTCTAGGCAGAGGAATGAACTGGTTTTTTTTTCATGTCATGGAAAAAATGCAACCAGTGGTTGTATTGCCTTGTTATTTCTGCAACAAACATCTTGTCCATGATGTGGCATGGAAGGAAGGAAGGATTTTCCTTAGAGCCAAATACCATGAGCACACTTTGATTTTCCTCTTGTTCAAGTGTGCCCTTTCTGTTCAAAAACTTGGTTGCCTGGCCAGAAATCTGCGGAGCATCCTTGCCTAATAGTAAATCTTTGAAAACTGAGACAAAGCCATTAAAAACTTCATAAAAACAATGGACAGCCTTGTGCCTCCACAGGCCCTCGTGCCAGAATGTTACTGGGTCGAATCCACAATTTATTTTATTTGAAAGAGAAAGTTTTGGAAACAGACAACAATACACAATTGCGAAAATCAAGTACGATGACATATAAAATTTATTTGATTCTTTGAATCGTGACAACTGGGAACAGAGCTCAACGGAAATTAGGTTCCCCAGTCAAAAATGTATTGTTCGTTGACTTTGAAATACAAAATATAACTAATTATATGGGAAATGCTTATTGTGGATGCTTATCCCGTTATTCTCTTAAACAGCCAAACAATTTCCCGGATTGGATTTCTAAAGGAACTTACCTGCAGCCTTGTGATATCTTCAGGAATTGTTGTTGGGTCTTCGAGGAAGTCAGCTAAGATGTCCAACCCATTATGATGTTTTTCTAGAAACTGCTTGCAGTCTTGTCCTCTGAATGTCAATGTTAGTTTTGACAATTTTAACATCTCACGGAAGAACTGAGGTGACAAAGAAACAAGAGAGTGGTCGTGCAGTGGAATAATTATTTTGCCTGGAATATATTTTTCGGCGCACCAAGAGACCACCTCCTTACAATCAAAAACCTCAGGGACGCAACCTGCATGAGTGATTCCAAAGGTCCAAATCACTTCGTTCTGGGTGGAACTGGATGAATAGTAAAAGTATGCCCTGGACCAGTGGAAGGTCTGGTCCTCTTGTGTGAACATATTTACTGTATCTCCACAAAACTGCTCTCGACCTGCTGCCATAAGTCTACAAGAACATTTATTTGTTCTAGACAATGAATGAAATGAAAATTTGGAAGGGATAATATAACCCTGGGCAAATTTTGGTCGAAAGTGTGTGAATGGGAGATGTCCTCGAGACTTTCGTTGATTAATGACAATTTGGACGGCTATTGCATGATGCATTGTTAACATTAAACAGTAGTAATTGCATACATAGAAATGCGAACATGGTGGATATTGCAATGAGTGATTAAGCATTGTATATTACTTGAGCGGACCAACACGACGACGCGTGTTCGAGATGAACAATCGGAAGGGACAAAATAACTCTCCGCACATCTTGGTTTAATGCGTAATAATGGGATATCTCCTCGCGATTTTCACCCATTAATGACAATGTTGACAGTTCCTGCATGGTCGGTTGTTACCATGAAAGGTTTCTAATTGCATAGTAAGAAAGGACGGAGGTCGCGGGCAGGGGAAAAAAACCGCTACAAAATAGGGTTGCAAGGTACAACCGTTAAAGGTGAGGGGGAGAGGGTCAAATTGTATGTCTCAGAACTTTTTGAGTGCAATACGCGTAACAATGAAGAGGGTATAGTAAGACAGCCGGAAGGACAGGAAGTTAGTGGGGATGGAAGGAAACAAGAGATACTTTGAAACATGTGTGAGCAGTGGTAGAGTGAAGGTTGTGAGTTCGACGAGCCAGCACTGGAATTGTAGATCACAGAAGTTTTGAGCGCAAGATGTATATAACGCAACAAGAAGCAGAGTTCGAAACCACAAACCCGCCAACCGTGGCCATAAAATTGGCCAAGTATGGAGAGCAATAGCATTCGGTCAGATTCGTCATGTGATTATATACATGGAGATAAAGATATCTCAACCGACCAAGGCTGGAACCCGCGTTTATAGATAGGCAACTAAGTATATAACGACAAAGTGATAATACAAGGGAAGAAGAAAATGGAAAAAGGACCAACGAATCCGCGGTGGAATTGTAAATCACGAAAATTTTGAGTGCAATATGTATATCATGGAACAAGAAGCAGCAGAGTTTGAATGCGCAAACCCAAAACACTGACTAAGAATTGGAGATTTTGTGAACTCGTTTCGTATTGTTGTGTGCATCTATCACTTGTAAGAGTATTTAGTAAGAGCATAACCAATGTATATTAGCAAGCATATTTGTGAACCATGGCACAGTGAAGCTTGCGAGTTCGAGGAGCCCGCGGTAGAATTGTAGATTGCCAACCCAACAACCGCGGCCATAAAATTGGCTAAGTATGGAAAGCAATAGCGGTCGGTCGGATTCCTGGTGTGATTATATAGATGAAGATAAAGAACTCAGCCCGCCAATGATGGAACCTGCGATTATATAAAGGCAACCAAGTATATAACCAAAGATCCATAATAAAGGGGAAGAAGAAAATGGAAAAAGGACAAAGGAGTCGGTGGTGGAATTGTAGATCACGGAAATTTTGAGTAGAAGATGTGAACCCAGTAGTCGATTTATATATTGTGGAGGGTCGGATGCCAACTAAGGCAGCGACAGATACATCGAAACATTTGTGAATCGTGGTACAAAAAATCTTGATGCCAACCCGAAACAGTATCCAAGAGTTTCACATTTAGTGAACCCACCAACAGTAGGATCCAAAACAGGTTGAGAACATGTGTGTAGAAGACGCAAGTCGCGACGTTCAACTTGTATGGTTCTAAACATTTGAATGCATAATTTTTAACACGGAAGAGCAGACAATGTCTGAACCCAGTAGTCAATTTGTATATTGCACAAGGTGCGATGCCACCTATTTCGTACCTGTGTCTAGTTCTCACTAGTAAGAGCTAATTTAGTATCGAAAATAATTTCTTAGATTCTGTTAGATACTTCATAGGGATTAGCATCGGTAAACAATGGCAATATCAACCCTGCCAACCTTGCATTCCGTGTGTGAATTTGTATATCACGGAACTCGAAGCGTTGTTTGGAGGACACAGAACAATAAAATTGCAATGTTGAGTCAGCTAGTCCGCAGGTCTGCTTGTCAATTTGTATATCATGGAAATCTGGGTGCTATTTGCAACACACGCAACAATGGAGGCCCAATTTTGAATCCACTCGCCCGAGAACCTGCGATCAAAAATGTCGCCAGGTATGGAATGCAAAATTCGTACATGATCTATAAGATATCAACCCGTCAACGAGAGGATCCAAAACAGGCTGAGAAGGTGTCTGCAAAGGAGGTGAGGCTTGGACCTTCTAATTGTATCGCTCCTAACAGTTGAATGCATAATCTGTAACACGGAAGAGAGGACGATGTCGAAATCCTGTAGTCAATTTGTATATTGCGAAGAGTGCAATTCCAATTGTTTCATACCTCTGTGTCCAATTGTCACTACTAAGAGATAATTTAGTATTCAAAATGTTTTTTTAGATACTGTTAGATACTTCATAGGGACTACCATCTATAAACAATGGAAATTTCCACCCCGTCAGTCCTGCATTCCATGTGTCAATTTCTATATCGCGAAACTGGGAGCATTGTTTGGAGGACACGAAACAATAGAAGTGAAATGCTGATTCAGCCAGTCCACAGGTTCGCTTGTCAATTTGTATATCGCGGAACTCTGGGTGTTATTTGTAGGCCACAAAACAATGGAGACCCAATTTGGAGCCCACCTGCCCGAGAACCCGCGATCCAAAATGTCGCTAGGTATGGAATGCAGAATTTGTACATGCTCTATAAAATATCATGTCCATATGTTATAGTCGCATAATACATGGGAAGAAAATAAGGGAAAAAGGATGGAGGAGTTCACAGTGGAAGTGTAGATAATACTTGGGAAGAAGAGAAGGGAAAAAGAACTAAGTATCTCATAGAAGAATATCTAGTGTTTGATTATTAATGCAAATGCTTGCGAATCCCTGCTGAGTTGTCACCAGTTAAGCCATAAATTGCAGATCACGGAAGTATCTTTCGTATCACTGTGTCCACTTGTCACTAGTAAGAGCATTGTTGATGTATATCAGGAAGTATGCGAAGTTGTTGGGGATGGAAAGCAGGAACATATACTTTGAACGAACTTAATGTATACGAGGAACCCGCAGTGGAATTGTAGATCACAGATGTTTTGAGTGAAAGATGTATATAGCGGAACGATAAGCAACTGGGTTCGTAAGCGTTGGCCCTGCAGCGGCGAACATAAAATTGGATAAGTATGGAAAATAACATCGGTCGGTCGGATCCATGGTTCGAGGATATAGATGGAGATGTTAAGGCATGCATTGCAGATCACTAGTAAAAGAATTAAGTTCAAATCACTGAAGTTCTTTGGCTACAACATGTATATGATGAAACAGGGGACATAGGTGGTGGGTGTCGGGAACTCGGGGCCTGCTGCCCAGATAACTGGCTAAGTATTGGCTAAGACAAAGTTTTGATATCTATTTGAATATTTTTTATACTAGTATCTATCAATGGAGAAAGTTTTCATGTTTATCTGAATAGTATTCATACTAATATATATTAATGGACCATTTGTGTTTCAAATGCAAATGATTTCCCAATTTGCAAGATGCTCTTCGGCTTCAAAATTTCGTTGAAACCACGAAACTTTTGACTGCAAGCTAAACATAGTGCAATAAGAAACATGAACTTGAATTGTGGTCTAAACGAGATCAACTCCTTATCATCTATTCATCTTGTATTCGTTGCAATGACATCAGCAAATGTTGGTTCTCCATAAACATTAATATCTAAATTACATTAAATGCAATCAAAATTTGGTGTGACTTTAAGTAATTAAAGAATAAATTGCAGACCACGGAAGTTCTTAGGCTACAAGATGTATATGAAGGAACAGTGGACATAGTTTTTTAGTACCACAAACCCAAACATAATTGCCTAAGCTTTGCCAAAGAGGATGTTTTTTGTATTTATTCCAATAGTACTGATATTAGTATATATGCACGGATATTATCAAATAGAAAAAGTTGCAATATATCCAACATACTTCACATGAACATTGCGTCAACAATTCAGGTGTGTTGTTGTAATTCATTAATTATTATTAAATTTAAAATGTAAATAAATAACACAACAGGTTTTATTTAGATAGAAGTAGTGGGCAGTAGAAACGAAAGGTTGTCCTTCATGTTTAACGACACAGGGGAAGAAGGTACAAAATACAATTAAAACAAATACCAGAAATTGGAAAATACTATTAAAATATAAACCAAAATTATTCTATATTCAAATAAGATGGGTTACAAAATACAGCTGGGGCTATTTGCGACAACAATTGCGATTTCGCCTGACCTCGACCAATAAAAAATATGTACATTGATGAAGCTTCTTCATAGTTTTCTTGACAATCGGAAGGACGGGAAGTTAGTGGGGATGGAAGGTAATGAGAGATACTTTGAAACATGTGTGAGCAGTGGTAGAGTGAAGGTTGCGAGTTCAACGAGCCCGAGCTGGAATTGTAGATCACAGAAGTTTTGAGTGCAAGATGTACATGATGCAACAAGAAGCAGAGTTTGAAACCGTGAACCTGCCAACTGTGGCCATAAAATTGGCCAAGTATGTAGAGAAATAACTTTCGGTTGGATTCGTCATGTGATTATATAGATGGAGATAAAAATATCTCAACCGGGCAAGGTTGGAACCCGCATTTATAGATAGGTGACTAAGTATATAATGACAAAGCGATAATACAAGGGAAGAAGAAAAGGGAAAAAGGACCAATGACTCCACGGTGGAATTGTAAATCACAGAAATTTTGAGTGCAATATGTATATCACGGAACAAGAAGTAGCAGAGTTCGAATGCGCGAACCCGAAACACTGACTAAGAATTGGAGATTTCTTGAACCCGTTTCGTATTGTTGTGTGCAGTTGTCACTTGTAAGAGTAATTAGTAAGAGAATAACCATTGTATAATAGAAATCACATTTGTGAACCGTGGCACAGTGAAGCTTGCGAGTTCGAGGAGTCGGCGGTAGAATTGTAGATTGCCAACCCAACAACTGCGGCCATAAAATTGGCTGAGTATGGAAAGCAATAGCGGTCGGTTGGATTCCTGGTGTGATTATATAGATGCAGATAAATAAGTCATCCCGCCAATGTTGGAACCCGCGATTATACAAAGGAAACCAAGTATATAACCAAAGAGCCATAATATAGGGAAAGAAGAAAAGGCAAAAAGGACAAAGGAGTCGGTGGTGGAATTGTAGATCACAGAAATTTTGAGTAGAAGATGTGAACCCAGTAATCGATTTGTATATTGCGGAGGGTCGAATGCCAACTGTGGCAGCGTCAGATACTTCGAAACATTTGTGAACCATGGTACAACAAAGCTTGATGCCAACCCGAAACAGTATCCAAGAGTTGCACATTTAGTGAACCTGCCAACAGTAGGATCCAAAACAGGTTGAGAACAGTGTGCAAAAGACGCAAGTCGCCGACGTTCAACTTGTATCGTTCCAAACATTTGAATGCATAATTTGTAACACAGAAGAGTAGACGATGTCTGAACCTAGCAGTCAATTTGTATATTGCGTAGGGTGCGATGCCACCTATTTCGTACCTGTGTCCAGTTCTCACTAGTAAGAGCTAATTTAGTATCGAAAATAATTTCTTAGATTCTGTTAGATACTTCATAGGGATTAGCATCGGTAAAAAATGGCAATATCAACCCCACCAACCTTGCATTCTGTGTGTGAATTTGTATATCGCGGAACTCAAAGCGTTGTTTGGAGGACACGGAACAATAGAAGTGCAATGTTGAGTCATCCAATCCACAGGTCCGCTTGTCAATTTGTATATCACAAAATTCTAGGTGCTATTTGCAACACACGCAAAAATGGAGGCCCAATTTTGAGCCCGCCAACCCGAGAACCCGCGATCAAAAATGTCGCCAGGTATGGAATGTAGAATTCGTACATGCTCTATAAGATATCAACCCGACAACAGGAGGATCCAAAACATGCCGATAAGGTGTCTGCAGATGAGGCGAGGCTCAGACCTTCTAATTGTATCGCTCCTAACAGTTGAATGCATAATCTGTAACACGGAAGAGAGGACGATGTCGGAATCCGGTAGTCAATTTGTATATTGTGGAGAGTGCAATTCCAACTATTTCGTACATCCGTGTCCAATTGTCACTACTAAGAGATAATTTAGTATTCAAAATATATTTTTAGATACTGTTAGATACTTCATAGGGACTACCATTCATAAACAATGGCAATTTCCACCCCGCCAGTCTTGCATTCCATGCATCAATTTCTATATCGCGGAACTGGGAGCACTGTTTGGAGGACACAGAACAATAGAAGTGAAATGTTGTTTCAGCCAGTCCATAGGTTCGCTTGTCAATTTGTATATCACGGAACTCTGGGTGCTATTTGTATGCCACGGAACAATGGAGACCCAATTTTGAGCCCACTTGCTCGAGAACCCGCGATCCAAAATGTCGCTAGGTATGGAATGCAGAATTTGTACATGCTCTATAAAATATCATGTCCATATGTTATAGTCCCATAATACACGGGAAGAAAATAAGGGAAAAAGGACGGAGGAGTTCGCAGTGGAAGTGTAGATAATACATGGGAAGAAGATAAGTGAAAAAGAACTAAGTATCTCGTTGAAGAACATCTAGTGTTTGATTATTAATGCAAATGCCTGTGAATCCCTATTGAGTTGTCACTAGTTAAGCCATAAATTGTAGATCACGGAAGTATCTTTTGTATCATTGTGTCCACTTGTCACTAGTAAGAGCATTGTTGATGCATATCAAGAAGGACCCGAAGTTGTTGGGGATGGAAAGCAGGAATAGATACTTTGAATGAACTTAATGTATACGAGGAAGCCGCAATGGAATTGTAGATCATGGATGTTTTCAGGGCAATATGTATATAGCAGAACGATAAGCAGTTGATCTTGCAAGCGTCGGCCCCACAGCGACGAACATAAAATTGGCTAAGTATGGAAAAGAACAGTGGTCGGTTGGATCTGTGGTTCAAGGATATAGATGGAGATGTTAAGGCATGAATTGAAGATCACTAGTAAAAGCATTAAGTGCAAATCATTGAAGTTATTTGGCTACAACATGTATATGATGAAACAGAGGACATAGGTGGTGGGTGTCGCGAACCCGGGGCCTACTTCCCAGATAACTGGTTAAGTATTGGCCAATACAAAGTTTTGATATCTATTTCAATATTTTTCATACTAGTATCTATCAATGGAGAAATTTTTCATGTTTATATGAATAGTATTCAAACTGATATATATTAATGGATCATTTATGTTTCAAATGCAAATGATTTCCCAATTTGCAAGATGCTCTTCGGCTTGCAAATTTCGTTGAAACCACAAAATTTTTTACTGCAAGCTCAACATAGCGCAATAAGAAACATGAACTTGAATTGTGGTCTAAATGAGATCAACTCCTTATCATCTATTCATCTTGTAGTCGTTGCAATGACATCAACAAACGCCAACTCTCCATAAACATCAATATCTAAATTAAGTTAAATGCAATCAAAATTTGGTGTGACTTTAAGTAATTAAAGCATAAATTGCAGACCACAGAAGTTCTTAGGCTACAAGATGTATATGATGGAATAGTGGACATAGTTTCTTAATACCACAAACCCAAACATAATTTCCTAAGCTTTGCAAAAGATGAAGTTTTTTGTATTTATTCCAATAGTACTGATATTAGTATATATTCACGGATATTATCAAATAGAAAAAGCTGCAATATATCCAACATACTTCACAGGAACATTGTCAACAGTTCAGATGCGTTGTTGTAATTCATTAATTATTCTTAAATGTAAAATTTAAAGAAATAACACAACAGGTTTTATTTAGATAGAAGTAGTGGGCAACATAAACGAAAGGTTGTCCTTCATGTTTAACGACACAGGGGAAGAAGGTACAAAATACTATTAAAACAAATACTAGAAATTGGAAAATACTATTAAAATATAAACCAAAATTATTCTATATTCAAATAAGATGGGTTACAAAATACAATTGAGGCTATTTGTGACAACAATTGCAATTTCGTTTGCCCTCAACCAATAAAAAATATGTACATTGATGAAGCTTCTTCGTAGTTTTCTTGACGTTCAAGCTCTTTCTTCGTAAAAAATGAGTTCAATATCAATTTCGGGTTTTGTACTTGATCGATGCTGCCAAGTACATCTATCCAAATTTTTTGATTACCTTGTCTATAGGTAGTGACTGGTATTCTCGCTATATTCGATCATCTGTTTGGTTGAGAAACCTGGCTAAGGATTTGTATGTGGAACTTCTTTTATTTATTACAGTAAATTGAAAGAAATGTCCAACCCAGATGCAAAATGAAAATCTGTTGAGGTACATAACTTCTTTGGGAAGCATAGGTGTGGCAAATGCATCAAATGCTACAAAATGCACCAGCACAGGGCTGCCAAGTGTATCAAATGTTGCAGATAGCATCAGAATATATCTTTCCTCATAGTGATGGAGGTATGGTGGCTGACAGAAAGGTTTGGAATGTTCGGAGGTCACACCAAATATGTGGAGTCTGCAACTACATATAGAGGAAACTGAACAAACTTTGACAAAGAACATAGCTTTCTGTCAAGTCGGCTACCAGGCCCACATGCAGGTCATCAAACTATGAAATAGAAACTTTTGTAGTGATAATATGTCATTTTATCTACCCATACAGTTTATGTTACCCGCCTCCGAGGTAGACAAATAGTAGTGCAATCTCTACAATTCGATACACTTGCCAAATATGTGTTGTTGGAAGAAGCTATATACTTAAACGAAGAGCTATTTTTCACGTGACCTTAAAATCCATTACAATTCCCAGCAAGAAAACAAAGAACTTCAACCAAAAAATCTCCAAGCATCCTTTTCAACCAATCAAAGCATCGAAGACAGGGAGAACACCAACCAGAACATACTTGTTCTTTTTTCTTCATCCTCTCTGAGTTTCTCCTATATAACAGAGTTTTTTTTTTACTCAAATCTCATGTCACATAAAACCAGCATGTCTTCTTTCATGTGCCCCTCAATCGCATCTCTAAGTTGTCTTACATGTCCATGACCAAGAACATTAGAACGAAGGCACCCTAAAGTGCAACTCTTTGATGATAGAGAGAAATGGAAATAAGTATTTAAAACAAACATTGGATGGTCTTCCATAGATTTTGTGTTGATTCACTTTAATGACAAATGTTCTTGATATTTTCACTTATTCATGCCAATCTTTTTGAATACGTACATTGAATAGTGACTAGCAGCATGTATTAAAATTCCCATATCCGAGTAGATTCTCAAATCTGACATCTAAGATATGCACAATATTAAAGAGGGACATGACGTCAAGGCCTCTGTGGGTGACACGTTCATCAACTATACTGAACCTTTTAAGAAAACTATAACTGCACAAGCAAAAAAATAAAATAAAAAGTATTTTCGCAAATTCAAAATGCAGGAGAAAAGAAATTACCAGATCTGATAGTATTCGCCTGTCTATTCATTTTAATGGGAGATGTCCTCGAGATTTCCAGTTATTAAAGCCCATCATTTCGAAATGCACAATATTAAAGAGGGACATGACGTCAAGGCCTCTGTTGGTGACACGTTCGTGAACTATGCTGAAGCTTTTAAGAAAACTAAAACTGCACAAGCAAAAAAAACAAAAAAAAAATATTTTCGCAAATTCAAAATGCAGGCAAAAATAAATTACCAGATCCCACAATATTCACCTATCTATTCATTTTAATGGGAGATGTCCTCGAGCTTTCCAGTTATTAAAGTCCATCTTTTCGAACCTGTCTGGTCAGTTTTGACTTTGGAAAACATATTTAATGTGTATTGGGAAGCGCTGAAGGTAGCGGGGATGGATCCCTATGTAACAAACGTTACTACTATTTTTATGTTTTTTGTTGAGGACCGTATCTAAAACATACGTAAAGAAAAGTAATTCGAGAATGCTAGTTTTTTTGCACCAGCCCTTCAAGTTCAAATACTTCGCAATTCTAATTGTCAATTTGTATATCGCAGAACTCTCTGTGTTATTTGTAGGATATAGAACAACAAAAACCGAACTTAGAGCCCGCCACCTCGAGAACCCGCGATCCAAAAAATTCTTACTATTTTTTTTGTGTGTTTTTTGTCCACCAGGGTATGTAAAACATATGTAAAGTAAACTATTTCGAGAATGATAATTTTTTTGGACATGACTCCCTTCAAATTAAAATAGTCTGCAAGTCCGATTGTCAATTTGTATATCACAGAACTCTCCGATTGTCAATTTTCATCCGCCTACCCCGAGAACCCGTGATGCAAAAACTGGCTAACTATGGGATGAGGGCTCCATCCATGCTTTATATATCTACTTTACAAAATTACATATTTCCTATGTTTAAATTATGCTATCTAGGAGCCCTTCTAATAAATAAACCTAATTCGGAAATGCTAATGTATACACCATAGTTCGATACAACCTATCCGCGAAGCCACTTCCATAAAACTGGCCAAGTATGAAACCGAACTGTAGTCGGTCGGAATTATGGTTGAACTCTCCATGCTATTTGCAGGGCACATAACAACAGAAGCCCAATTTTCAGCCCGCCACCCCGAGAACCCGCAATCATTAACTTATGTTGTCCAGGAAACCTATAATTTCATAAATTGCATTTTCTTTTGTCCATGAGACCTTCCTTTAAAGAGAACTAATTCGGGAAAGCTAATGTATACACCGAACACGACCTGTCATAGTTCGATAGAACCTATTGGCGAAGCCGCGTCCATAAAACTGGCTAAGTATGCAACAAATGGCGGTCGGTCGGAATAACCACAGAAATGTGAGAAACTAGAGTCAAACATAGTTTACAATAGCAAAGTAAAACGGAGAGAACATGTATATCTCCCACACATCAAAAGGCATTGTCATAACTATGAAACCATAGTAACAAAGAATCGATGGAAAAAGCATCAGCAGCTATGAAATATATTTTGAGGCTGACAAATTCTGCTTCAACGCATAACAGATGCAATTTACACCGCCTGCAATTCTTTAGTCTATTATTTTATCCTAATAGTATTCTACGCAAACTGCAGTGTAAAAAAATCAAATTAAAATAGTCTGCAAGTCGTATTGTCAATTTGTATATCGCGGAACTCTCCGATTGTCAATTTTCAGCCACCTACCTCGAGAACCCACGATGCAAAAATTGGCCAAGTATGGGATGAGAGCTCTATGTATGCTTTATATATCTACTTTATAAAATTACATATTTCCTATGTTTTATTTATGTTGTCCAAGAAACCTATAATTTGATAAATTGCATTCTCTTCTGTCCAGGAGGCCTTCTTTTAAAGAAAACTAATTCGGGAAAGCCAATGATCGAAATGATCGCGGAACTCTCCGTGCTATTTGCAGGGCACGGAACAACAGAAGCCCAATTTTCAGCCTGCCACCCCCAGAACCCGCTAGCATTAACTTATGTTGTCTAAGAAACCTATAATTTCATAAATTGCATTCTCTTTTGTCCCAGAGGCCTTCTTTTAAAGAAAACTAATTCAGGAAAGATAATGTTTACACTGAACACGACCTGTCATAGTTCGATAGAACCTATTGGCGAAGCCGCATCCATAAAACTGGCTAAGTATGCAACCGAACGACAGTTGGTCAGAATGACCACAGAAACGCGAGAAACTAGAGTCAAACGCAGTTTACAACAGGAAAGTAAAAGAGAGAGAACAGCTATATCTCCCACACAGCAAAAGGCATTCTCATAACTATGAAACCATAGTAACACAGAATCCATGGAAAAAGCATCGGCAACTATGAAATATATTTTGAGACTGAAAAACTCTGCTTGAACGCATAACAGGTGCAATTTACATCGCCTACAATTCTTTACTCTGTTATTTTATCTTAATAGTATTCTACACAAAATGCAACGCAAAAAAAATGTAACCAGAGATCCAACCGCAAATGCATCTTCTCAACATTGCAAATCCTGGGCAAACAAGAAAAAGCACCAAATAACAACCCAACTAACAAGCACCAAAAGGCCCAACTGCAAGCGCAAGACCGGAAACCTGCAAAGTCGTATCAAGAAACAATAAACAGCATACAGCGAAGAAAGAAGCAAGCAGCAAAGTCAAATCAAGCAACAATAAACAACATACAACGAAGAAAGAAGAAAGCAACAACTACCCCCCCAGGAATGATGTTGTTCCAATTGCGATTGAAGAAACCCAAACGTGAAAACTGCAACAACATGAACACGCAAGAAAGAACAACGACAACATGCAAATAAGAAATCAGTGCCATGCAAAAAATAAGCATGGACCAGTGAACCAGCAATGCTGCTGGAGCATATAAATTTTAAAAATGGAAGAAAATGTCTTGTAACAAGCATGTTAAGTAACCATTCAACACTACCAAGCCTGTTAGGTAAACATTTAAGTCTGTCAGGAATGCACTGTAAACATTTAAGAAAAAAATTCAATGCGGCAGGTCTCTCACGTATCCCAAATAAATAATTATATTTTTTGTAACAATAGTTCGAACACCAGAGAATGTATTGGAAATCCAAACTTTCGATATGCCACCATATCAAACATTGCCATAAATTTACCTAGCATAAAATGCTAAACCAAACATTCTAATTAATGCTAGCATTAATCCACCTTCGACGAATGCATAACAAAATATATGATTCAAAAAGACCATATACCATCAAATACTTTTGATATGCCAACATATATAACATTGGGAATAGTGAAGCCGGAAATAATACCTCCAAGCCATTGTCCAATCATATCATGACAAATATGGCATTTTTTTTTTATAGAAAAATCGATGTTTTCAGTTCCCTGGTCCTAATAATACATAATATGGAAATATTTCTGGTCAAAGGACATACTAATATGAAGTCAACGATTTATCGATCGCTATAGTCCCTCTACGCCTACGGTAGGGACTAATAAGAATGGAAACATTATGAATATGATGGATAGATTTTGTGTATTTTTATAAAGACTAATGATTTTGAAAATTATGGTAAAGAAGATAATGGTGATGCAAGCAAAAATAGAGATTATGTTAGTGTTTTGTTAGTGTTTTTTTTCCCATTTTTCAATACAATTAACTATCATTAGTTGTAAGTTTACATAGGCATCCCTAAGTGCCTAAACAATTATCTTTTGTTAATTTTGGGCCTCTTCCATTGTTATATATAGTGGTCTTCCTCTTGTATTGTATAATATCATATATACAGATCTATTTTTATGTTGTTGTTTTGTTCTATGGAGTTTAGGCTCATTTACAATCTGGGTTAGACTATATGGTATCGAAGTAGGATTTTCCTTCCCTACTTGCTTGTGTGACAACATATTCAACTCTCATTTCTCCACCACCTAGCTTTGGCCCAAGACTCTTTTTATTGGATTGGATTTCATTTACTTCTGAATCGTGGCCTTCATTCTCAAATTGTGGCATTGTTTCCTTGATCTAGAGACTTGTGACCTTGTGTATTTTCATCTTCAATATCTATAACATACCTCACTATTTTATCTATTTAACAATATATGTGAATGGTGATGTCCATGTCATTACTCATGAATTGATATGATTGTCAGAAGTCGTTCCATCTTTCATCGGGGGTGAAGTCGATATGTTGTTCTCTATGTGGAGTTGTCACTCATATCATGGCACCATACAATGTTTCTTTACCTCGAGGTTACCATCACTACCATCTATTGGCTCGTCCTTCCCTCGCAAACGGTCCTCAACACTAGTCACCCATGTTGCCTCCTTCCCATGACAAGAAGAAAGTGATCATCTACAAAATTTCTTACAAGTATTCCCAACACGAATTGAAGGGTTGCTTGAATGATGCCAACTATATAAAGTACTTTTTAATCAATAAATTCAAATATCCTTGTCTTCTAATGGCAAGGGTATTTCTATTGGTTCAACTGCATTGGCATCACTTGTAGGATTTGGATCCTTTGCCAATTGTGCTATAATTCAAACTATGGATTTTTTAATTCCAAAAGTGTTTTGGGAAACATTTACTGGATATTTTTTCATCCCATTACCAATTATTTTGCATGATCAGTGATCATGGAGAGACTACTTATCGATGTCTTGCATGTGAAGGAGTTTGTGTTTTTGGAGGTTCATGGCATAATTGTTTGCCAATTTTATTGTATTTGGACGTTGTCAACAATGTTTTTTTCGTAACTCTTCAATGAAGCCTCCATTTTATGTCTTCTTTGAAGCATTGGTAATAGCATTCCTCTCTCTTTCCAACAATTCATTGCATGCTACATTTGATGCCTTTTTTGAGATTCTTTATTTTTTCTCATAGGTTGGATAAATTAAGATAATTGATTCTTGGTGTGCAATGCTTCCTCAGGTGATTCTTTCTACTTAACCATTTTTTCAACATCAACTACTTTTTAAGAGTGAGCCTCATATCGAGCACTATTTCCTATTTTGACTCAATAGTCGAGGTAGCTAGCAACCCATACACTCTGATGAAATGGATTGGAATCCATAAGAACACTCATATTATGATGTTTTTGTTGATTGTGCATTTTGAGTTTGGACTCATTTTAAAGTATCAGTCTCTTTGCTTGATAATTTTGAAATTTGTTGTTTGGATTTCTACATGGATGTTTGATGGCCTTGATAGCTTGGGGATACCTAGCCATATTTAGAGTTTTGTACATACTACATTTTTGTACCTTTTAGTGTTTCCAAGCCTCATTTCTCATTTGATGGTTGATGGTGATTGCTTATGTTCAAAGAATTTGTTATTGTTCCTCGCTAGCACCTATTTTTCTGAATCATTTATGTGGTGGTTGTCCTGTTTTCCATTCTCATGCCTCTGCAATTGAACCTCTTATGCTTCATAATTCAAATAAGCTCATCAAGGTTACTTGGAACTCCTCTTCAAATTTTTGGTCATACTTCATTATTGGAACTTTGAGCCCCCTCAAGACTTCTTCTATTGTCATTCAATGTGTCATTATGAGATCTTCAATTTAAGCTCCAATGCCATTTTCAACACTAGCATTTTTTTCTCTTTTGTAGAAGGGTTTTCCATGTGGTTCTTCTCCTTTTCTCCACTTGTGAGAGTCTATTTTGTATTTGGATACCTAATAAGGCCTTTTTGTCAAGATCCAACTTTTTCTTATGTTTCCTCCTTGCACTTCATTTAAGGGGGCATGCTAATGTCTTTTTCCTATTTTCCAATATAACCAACTATTGTTAGTTGTAAGCTTGTGTAGGCATCCCTAACTACGCAAACAATTATCTTTTTCTAACACTATCCCTCTTCCATTATTATACAACTTCATTACAAAACAATGGTGCAATTTCTCTTAAGCAATATTAATATGGTCAAAAGCTTTATAAAAGATTATGTCATCATTATACAACTTCTAAATGCTTTGTTAGAAAAAGGAAATAGTTGTACTAGAATGAAGAAACCATGCTAGCATTCTAAATAATTCATGTTATAGCGAGTTCTATTTTTGAAAATGAATCTGTTGTATCTAAAGTAATGAGTTGCTTTATAGTTTAGTATGAGGAAGATGTTGTCAAAGAAATTATATTACATTACATGATAAAAATAATAATAATAATGAATAAATAACTATGCATCTACATATGTATGTGACAACATAAAAAAAAAATTAAATGAACTTAGATTGATCTTAAACTTAGATTTATCAAACATCTTCAGAGATCAAATTTCTTAAAGTATAATTTTTTTTTCATTTAATATAAAAGAATTAATACATAACATAAACATGGAATTAAATGATTAAAAAAAGATACCTTAAAAATTAAATGATTAAAAAAAAATACCTTGAAATTTTTAATTGATGTTTCATAAATCCAAATTTAAAATAAATTTAATATTTATTTACTTATATTTAAAATATGATTGGAAAAAATCTCAAATACAAAAATATTAACAACCAAAAATTATTAATTAAAATATATACTTATTAAAAAATATATCTTTTATTTTATGAAAGTTGTATATCATTTTAATCTTTGTATAATAATAATAAATATTGAAACATATATATTAAATCCCATATAAAAAATCATTACTAATTTATTTATGATAATGACTTATACATTAAAAATTTAAAGTTTATCGATTTTGATGTTAAATCAATAAAACTTCATTGAGAGGTGTGCTAGTTTGCTCACTAATTTAAGATAATAACTTAAAAAAATTATTTAAAGTTTATGAGAACTCGTTCTCTTTATAAGTTGATGGGCATCTAGATACGAAGGAGCTAAAGTTCAAATCATTTTTGTTAGGAATGATAATCCTCGTGCTTATGGATGAAGTGGTGCATCAAAACTTAAAAACTCTTCTTAATGAGTTGCATTCATTATATTTAAAGGTAGGTTTACATTCATTGTTAGTCTTATTGTGAGAAAAATGGTAAACAATAACAACTTTACCAATTTTATGGGTTTTAAATAAGGATTGAGCTAGTCAAGCATGAGGATTTCAAAAGGTACCTCTCCAAAGTGTTGCAGCTCGAGCCTTCATCTTATTCCATGGATTCGGTCAACCTCAAGGATGAAAAGCTTGTTGTCATACTGGGACCTTTGGTGGAGGATATAGATGACTTTTCCCCTCCTTTCTATACCTCATTGAATATCCATGATAAGGTGTTGCACAATTTCTTGATGGATTTGGGGGCATCTCACAATCTTATGCCTAAGATTGTCATGGAGGAGCTCGGGTTGGAGGTTACAAAAACTTACCACGACCTGTACTTGTTTGATTCCAAGAAGGTGAAGTGCCTCGTGGTTATTAAAGACTTGGTTGTTTCCTTGTTTCGGTTGCCAATGAAAAGTGTGGTCATGGATATTGGGGTGGCTGATGTCCCCCTTAAGTTTGGGATGCTCTTGTCTAGATCTTGGATAAAAAGACTGGGGGGAACCTTGCAGATGGATCTCTCATATGCCACTATCCCTGTGTTTGGAGGTGAGCAAAGAAGGCTTTATAGGGAAGCACAGCTTGCTTACATCACTAGTGATGAAGCAAATTCGACCAATCACCCCATTTTTGCAGTAGACATTGATCTGGGAACCAGTATGTTACAACTCACTGATGTTCCTCAAGAACCTATTGAAATCAGAAAGCATCCCATCACCTCTCATCAAGACCCACCTTCCAATGTCTCTGTTTGTAAAATGTTTTTTGATGGAGCCTCTTCTAGGGAAAGTGTTGGGGCTGGGGTAGTTTTCATTTCCCCTACACAAGAGATCATATCTCTATCTTTTAAGATTGAATTTGAAACAAAAAAAAAATGTGGTTGAATATGAGGCTCTTGTTTTGGGTTTGAGAGCTTCCAAAGACATGGGGTTTGAAGAGAAAGAAGTGTTTGGAGATGCTGAGTTAATATACCATCAGGTCAGAAATCGATATCAATCTAAGCACCCCAGGTTAAGGAATTACAGAAATGAAGTCTGGGATATTATCGACATTTTCTTCTTTTCTTTTAATATCTCATTTGTTCCAAGAGAGGAAAAATCTATGGCAGATTCATTGTCTACCTCAGCAAGTAATTTCAGGGTCCCTTTGCCCCCAAAGCTCAAGTATGAGGTTGAAGTAAAGTATAGGCCCTCTATTCCTAAGAATGTCAAGCATTGGAAGGTCTTTGAGGATGATATTGATATAAAAAAGTTTCTTGAGACTGTGGATGAATTTTCTGATTTTCATATTGATCAGGATCAGGATTCGAAATAAATCCCTCATGTTGATGTTTTTCGTAATAAAATTGTTGACCATCATATTGTTCAGTTGTCAAGTAGCCATATTCCAAAAGGACTTGTCCCTTTGGAGATATTTTTTGATAGAAATGGTGTTGCTGTGAAGGTTAAAGTTTCAACTAAAGAGGCTAATGTGACTTAATGCAATCTAAGAACAAAGGAGGATCCCAGGTATGTCAGATTATCTACAATTCTGTCAAAGGAGAAAAGGGTCGAGTATGCCAAGATTTTGAGGGAGTTTGTTGATGTTTTTGCTTGGAAATATGAAGACTTAAGGATATATGACAGCAACATAATTGAGCATAAGATCCCTTTGAAATAAGAGGCTAGACCTTTCAGGAAGAAACTCAGACTAATAAACCCCACGTTGTTGCCTATCATGGAAAGGGAAGTAAAGAAACTGTTGGACGCCCAGACCGTCATCCCCTTGATATTTTCAGAATGGGTTGCTAATTTGGTGCCTGTGAGGAAGAAGAATGGAGAAATCAGGTTATGTGTTGATTTCAAAAAATTAAACAGGAGCTCCAAAAATATTAACTACCCCTTTCCGAAGATGGAGCACATTTTACAGAGAGTAACTTGTGCATCCAGGATGTCTATGATTGATGGCTTCTTCGGCTATAATCATATCTCTTTCCTTCCTAAAGATAGAGAGAAGAAAACTTTCACTACTCCTTGGGGTGCATTCATGTATGCTAAAATTCCCTTTGGATTGATCAATGCAGGAGCAACCTTCCAGCGAGCCATGGACATCGCCTTCATTGGGGAAAAAGACAAATTTGTAGTCATCTATCTGGATGAAATTACAGTATTCTCGAGGTCTGATAAAGAGCACTGTCATCATTTGAAGAAGATCTTCCTAAAGTGCAGGAGGTTTGGTATCTCCCTCAATCCTAAGAAATCTTTATTTGCTATGAAAGAGGGAAAATTGTTGGGGCATATTGTGTCAGCTGAAGGGGTGAGAATTGATCCAAGCAGAGTAGAGGCCATCCAGTCCTTTTCTTTCCCTGGATCTAAGAAAGAGGTTCATTCTTTCTTGGGTAAAATCAACTTTCTAAGGAGGTTCATTTCTAATTTTGTTGAGTTGGTTAAGCACATTATAGCCATGCTTAAAAAGCGGAATGAAGTGAAGTGGACTGCTGAATCCAGAAATTCTTTCGACCAAATCAAGAGGGCATTGACCAAATCACTTGTGCTCATCATCCTTGACTATTCTAAATAATTTCTGATTTTTTCTTTTTCCTCATCTGATCCATTGGCTGATGTTTTCTATAGAAAAATACAGAGGGGTTGGAGCAGCCTATTTCCTTCTTCAGCAGAGCATTGAGGGATGCCGAGATGAGATACGATATCATGGAGAAGTAGGTATATGATTTGGTCAAAGACCTCAAGGCTTTCAAGATCTATGTTTTGCATTCAAATATTATAACATATGTCCCCTCGGCCTCAATAAAAGATATCTCGATCCAGCCTGATATAGATGGGAGGCGAAGAAAATGGATTGCCAAAATTTTGGAGTTTGACCTGGAAATAAGGCCCACTAAATTGGTAAAGGGTCAAGGTTTAGGCAGGTTGTTGGCTGAATAAAACTGCAAGTCTTTAGGGGTGAATTTCATGAATAGAAACTCAGAAAATCAACAAACTGAGATTGTTGATAAAGACTCTCATGCAAACCTTGACTTAGCAGAATTCACCTGGTATAAAGACGTTATATATTTTCTGCAAAATTTGAGGCCACCTGATGGTTTGGACAAAAGCAAGGTGAGAGCTTTGAAACTCAAATCAGTCAAGTATTGTATCGTTGATCAGGTTTTGTACTGGAAAGACCCTCTGGGAGTTTTGTTAAGAAGTCTAGACCCACAGGAAGCCCAAAGGACTATGATTGAATTTCATGACAGCTCGTGTGGGGGACATAATTTTTGGAGGACCACAACTTATAAGATCCTCAGAGTTGGGTATTTCTGGCCCAGCCTTTTTTCTGATGTTTGTGTGAAGGTTAGAGCTTGTGTCAAGTGTCAAACGTTTGCTGGAAAGAAGCAACTAAAATATTTTCCTTTGAAACCAGCAATGATTTTTGGACCTTTTCAGCAATGGGGTCTTGACTTCATTGGAGATATCCACCCAGCCTCAAGTGGTCAGCACAGGTGGATTTTGACTGCCATAGATTATTTTACCAAATGGATAGAATCCATCCCTACAAGGAGTGCCTCCCACAAGGTAATCATAAACTTCCTTGAAGATATCATGTCCAGATTTGGTTGTCCAAGAAGGATTGTTACAGACAATGCTGCCTCTTTCAGAGATGAACCATTTATTAATTTTTGTGAGCATTATGGGATTACATTAATCCATTCGACTCCCTACTACCCTCAGGGAAATGTTTTAGCAGAGTCCTCTAACAAAAGCCTAATTAAGATCATCAAAAAACTATTAGAAGACAACAAGAAAGCTTGGGATTCAAACCTGAAATTCACCTTATGGGCTGATAGGATTACAACAAAGAGGTCACTTGGCATTTCCCCTTTTTAGCTTGTGTACAGGGTTGAGGCTATTTTTCCTACTCAACTTTCCTTTCCTATGAAACAATTCTTCTACGATTGTGAAAGAGAACCTGAAGATATGGTAAGGAGGATATTGCAATTGGTAGAAGTATAGAAGACCAGGGAGAAGATGCTTGACAAAGCGCGGGATCATCAACAGAAAATAAAACAAGCCTTTGACAAGAAGGAAAGAAAGGAATATTTTTAGCTAGGGCATCTGGTGCCCAAGTGGGATGCCCCCAAGAAAGACAAAGACAAACATGGTAAATTCAAAACCTTCTGGATTGGCCCCTTCAATATTTCTGAGGTATTCTCAAACAACACTTATAAATTGCAGAACTTGGAGGATTTTGATGCTTTAGGTGGCCCTGTCAATGGGCACTTTCTAAAAACATATTTTGTCTAAGCCAAGATCTGTGTTCCACCATTGTAATTACCACTTCCTTTTCTTATTTTTATTTTTATTTTGATTAAGAGACTCCATAACCCAAAGCTAAGGCACTGAATTTGCGCATTCTTGGAAGCTCATAGGGAGCATGCCATCTCCTTTGGATCCAATGTTATCACATGAAGTGGTCAAGAGTCATATGCGTTTGTTGTGAATACCCAAGTCTACACCCCTGCTTTGTCTCCCTCTTTTCCGCGCACCATTTGTTGGCACGGGGGCAGACCCAGGGTTCAACTCTTACAGCACACCAACAAACCCTAACTACTGGCCCTTTCGGCAACACCTGCGAAGCAGATGCAATATCACTCGAAGTAGCAATAGGGGGTTGCAGGACACAGGTGTCTACAACCAGAGGAAATGAAAAGTGATTCCAAAACACAACGCAAAACAATCTAGATATTCTCTACCACTCTTAAGCTTACTTCGTGATTTATATCTCCGATCTAACACAACAATGCAGTAATAGTATATCAGATGAAAAATAACATGACTTCATCCATAAAGACAATAAGATATACGTGGTCCACCCTCTTCCTAGGGATACATACACATAATTGTGTTTCTTGATATATTAGATGAAAACATACAATTCCATCTGCGCACTTAGTTGCAGATCTTCTCTCTTTCTCTTTCCTCCCTGCCCACCCAGCTGTAGGGTTGATCTTCGCACCCAGTTGAAGATCCAGAATACAGACTCAATATTGCTCTCAACAACAGTAATAACAATAATAATGACTAACCACCAATAATTGAGCAACCCTATCGACACTCCTAGACCTTTATTTATACATTACATGACTCTCAGAAAACCTTAGACCAAAGCCTAGGTGTCAAAACGCTAGGTTCAAAACCCTAGGTGTCAAAACCCTAGGTCCACTTGACCCATGTTTTCAGGGCTTCGCCAGCCTATTCCTCCTTATTTTCCACGAGGTTCTCCAAAGCATTCGTTGGTGTCTTATTTCACTTATTGATTTGTCCATGGTTTGTCTCCCTTGATGCTTTATCTTCCTTGATCTTCTCTTCCAATGGCTAGCTTTTCCTTTACTTTGCTCCTTCTTTTCTTCCACTTCGACCCCTCCTCGGTTTATGTGCCTTTTGCACAGTTCCTACTTCACCTTTCTTCCTTAATCTTTGCTTCCTTACATAACCAAGGGCCAATAGGCCCCCAACACTCACATGTGACTCGTCCCAAGTCACTGCAAGACTGAGCCTTTTGTATCACTTCAACTGCAGACTACGCGTAATAGTCTATGCTTTTTTATTTGTGCCTTCCCATGTTGTGTAGACTGTATTTTTTGTGTCTGGTACCCAGTTTCAACTTCACTTAGTACCTAGACCCTTCTTCCTTAGCTTTTACTGAGAGTTGTGAGGCACCTAGTTGTCATAGTACAGCTTCAACCTGCTCCCATTCACTAACCCATCCTTCCATTCTCCCTTAAGAGTTTTCAATTGCACAACTCCTCCTTCTGTAACATAGGCAACCTCAAATGGTCTGAGCCAATGTGTCCTAAACTTCCCTAGATGCTTCATGAACTTGTTGTCATATAATAGTACCAAATATCCTTGCCTAAATTCTTTCCTCTTGATATGTCTGTCATGGGAAGCCTTCTCTCGTTCTTTTTGAACCTAATGATGAAATCCTCCAATAAACCTGTCTTCCTCCAGTTCCATCAACTGTACGATCCTGTCTTGGACAGTGCCTGTGTCATCCATACATGTAAATTATGAAATTCTTAAACTAGGAACCAAGTATTCCATAGGTACCACTGCTTCCAAGTTGTATACCAACTTAAAGTAAGTCTGCATTGTCAACTTCTTGAAAGTAGTTATATAAGCCCATAATACTGCTGAAATTCTTAAATCCCAATCATCTATGTTAACACTGCAAATTTTAGTCATCATTGTCTCCAAGATCTTATTGAAATCTTTGACTATACCATTCACTTAGGCCTGGGTGATTTTGACGATTCATAGTTTCTCAACAACGGGTTAGTCCCACAAGTCATGGACAAACTAGAAAACAAACAAAATAATTTGGATCTTCAGATACAAGAATACAGGGCGCCATTGAATCTATGAACGGAGTTACGACCAACTCATTTACTCCTAAATTTCATTTGTAGGACGAAATATTGATAAATTAGACTGAAACTAGAGCTTTCAACACTGGAAAACTTAGTAGGCCTGACCAGTTTATATAAATATACAGTTTAATGCAGCTACTGATCGACATGGATTTCTTCTGTCTCCCACAGAATGGAAGCATACATCCCCATAATTTCTACCACCTCTACTTCTCCAGTTTGCCCAATAATCATCTCACGACCCTTTTCTGCCAGGTCTCCTACCAGTAATTTCCATCCAGAGGTAGCGTACTCTGTTAGCAGGATATCGCTTACTAGATTCTCCAGAGAAGGCCACTCATGATCAGGCAACGGGGAATTTGAATCATCTTCCTCAAATACTGGTTTTCAACCACCGTGGGTGCACTCTACTAATATTCATGTCGATATTACAAACTTCTAAAATAATGTCATTACAGAGACTTGAGCATCAGAGGCTCAACCCATCTCCATACTTTTACGAGACACAGAGCTCCGTTTTCCTGTGGGTCTTGATCTCTCTAATGAATTCATCAGCATCGAACCACCCCAAGATAATGGATGACGATCAGTATTCCCCTTAATCATATTATATGATCTTAAATTCAAATGGTTTGCAGAGGAAATGATTTGTTGGACCGGAAAGTTACCAGAAATTAGCAGAGTTTCCTTGCCCATTTTATAGAGCGATCGATCAGGTGTTAATATCCTGATACTTGGAGCCTGCATCAGAGAGGGAAATTAATTAGCTTCCATACATTGCAATTCTAGCGAGCTATATGGTCCTTTTATTGGCGTAGGCATATCTGTTATCAACTGCGAATCGAAAAGGTTGGATTTACTTTCATATGATCAGATTGAGGTGTGAATTTTTGAAACAGTACTGGCCCCTCATTGTAACTTAGTCTTTGAAGATTATTTTAAATATTCTCGACGAATGGAGGAGATGAATTTGTTGTTTTCGAAAAATATGAAGAAGATGCCATGAATTCGACATGGGTGGACAAAATCGTTTGTTTTCGTCTGTTCACGCGAATGCGAGTGCCATTTAATTTGTAAGTTTACACGACGTTTACATTTTACCTACCAAACTGGAGAAAGCGACAACATGACGATGGTGACCCCTTTAATCATTTTTATGGTCAAGGTAGCTTTCAAGTTTTTTTATATATAATTTAATTTAAATATGTAATAATTTTTTGTTTTTATATATAATTTAATTTAAATATGTAATAAAGTTTTAGGTTTATAGTTTTTGTGGTTGGGTAGTATGTTTGTAATAAGGTTAAAAAGATATAAAACCCTTAATCCTTGCTAAATCATAAATTACTAATATATCTAACTTGAAAATATACATTTTTATACACTAAATATGATATTTTTTTTATATTTTTATATATAAACAAAGTTATGTTATGTTAAATTGCATTATCAAATAGAAATTATGTTTGAAGAAATTGATTAAACTTTAAGTGTTATATTGGAGTTTGGATAGAATTTAAGTGTTATATTGGAATTGGAGTTTGGATAGAATTTAAGTGTTATATTGGAATTTGGATAGAAAGATTAAAGTTCTCCTTAAATACAAATGAACCCACCAAAGCATAGAATTTAAAATGGTTATGTTATGGTTTAATATTTAAATATAATTTTAAAAAATCAAAGTGATTTTTTTATGTATTTATTTACTTGCATCTATTTGGAGAATATAATATTATTTTGTTAGTATGTTGATTATCCATTTTATCAATTTAGTGTGTTGATTATCCATGGAGAATATGGTTTGGTATTTAAATACAATTTTAATACATTAAAAAAAATTAATGTATTTATTTATTTGCATCTATATGTAGAACATAATATTATTTTGTTAGCATGTTGATTATCCATTTTATCAATATCTTTGGATTGATAGTAGGTTTATTAGTGTTTATTAATTGGAAATAATAACTATTTGAATAATGAAGTAATAATTTATTAATTAGAAATTGTTTTATTTTTTAATATTTAATATAACATTAGAGAGTAAAATAAAAATAATTAATAGTTAAATAATGGTATGTTAATAGTAATTGAGATTAGATTGGTAGGAATGATTGTTATTTTTCTCATTCAAATTCTATTCTAGCTAATGATATATAAGGGTACCATCCTTGAAATGATATGGGACAATAAGATTGTAAAATTCTCAACTAACCAATATCGAGAACCTCTTAAGAACACAACCACACCTCGACATCCTTCCCAATGTCCCCTTTCACCATGGATTTCCATTGCATTCCTCTAATCTCTTTTTACTACAAAGACCATTGTAACATCGAATCCCTTTAAATGTAAATGTTATATTGGAATTTAGATAGAAAGATCAAAGTTTTCCTTAAATACAAATGAACCGACCAAAGCATAGAATCTAAATATAATTTTAACAAATCAAAATGATTTTTGTGTATATCCATTTGTAGAATATAATATTATTTTCTTAGCATATTGATTATCGGTTTGATCAATCTCTTTGCATCGAGAGTAGGTTTTTTTAGTGTTTATTAATAGGAGACATGGGTTAAGAGAAGAGATTAGTCTTCATTTCCTTTTAAACTTCATTTTAGTTAAGTTAGTAACTAATTTACTAATTTTTATTTAAATAGTGAATTAATAATTTATTAATTAGAAACAGTTTTATTTTTAATATTTAATATAATATTAGAGAGTAAAATAAAAATAATTAATAATCAAATAATAATATACTAATATTAATTGGGATTAGATTGGTTGGTTAGGAGGAATTATTATTATTCTTCTCACCCAAGTTTTATTCTAGCTAATGACATATTGATGTGGTCTCAAGCCCTAAGGAATATGGCTTAGCAAGGGCATCATCCTTGAAATGATATGGGACAATCAAATTGTCAAGTTCTCAACCAACCAATATCGAAAACGTCGTCGAAACACAACCACACCTCGACATACTTCACTATGTCCCCTTTCATCATCGTTCTCCATTGCATTCCTCTAATCCCTTTCTACTACAAAGATCATTCCTACATGGATTTAACATCCCTAGGTCGTTGGACATGTAGATGTGAGCCAAATAATGCTTCTAAATCATGATCTAGTTGCATGTTTCATTAATGTCCACTTCCCTAGCCTAATCCCAAAGAGAGAAAGACACAAATCTACCATTTGCAGACAAAGACCCAATTTGTAGAGTAACAACTAAATTCGTGGATTTTGTTTTGTACCAGTTTTCATTATTTTGTAGTTGGCTTCCCTAGTTCTCTACAACAAATGATTCTAGATTGTCTACAATAACACATGCATTCCGAGACAAAACCGGTCACCTTCAACAGGACTGCAGCGGTTGGAGCTCTCCCGAAGATTCTGAAGACTTAGAACAACAAGAGTTTTCATATATCTCTTCACTAGATATAAACCACAATGTAATAGGAGCTTTCCATTTCTCCTCAGAGCTTTCCAGTTCTCCTACTCCTCCGATTACGATTTCGGGTAAGCTACACTCACATTTCCCTTTGTTTTATTCTACTTTAACGTGTTTGGAAAGGGATTTTTTGGATGCCTTGGACTAGTTGAAGGCGAACACTACCTTTGATGGGGGGGGGAGGGGGGCATGGAGGGGGTTTCTACGACTATTGGGTCAGTTGATAAGGTCACCATTTCATTGAAGAAAAAAAAACCCAGGAGTTTATCACACTCAATTCCTGACGCTCTTGTTCCCCCTAGGGTTCCTCTACCCATAGAAATATCTTCTTCACCTATCGCTTAATCTCTAGCACAAGAGTCCTCACAATCTTCATCTCCCCCCACCATTTCATCCGTTATCCACCTCGAGTCCTCTGCTACCCTTCCCAGTTATCAAGAATCTGTGGAAATAGACTCATCCCTAAATGAGTTCCTTGACTCCTTATTACCTTACCTGCGGGACCACTCATCCACTATCCCTCTACCTACATACTTGGGTAAGTCAATGTATAAAAAATTTCCTATAGATGGTATAGCCAGCACCTCCCGTCTGGTGGGTTCAAACACAAGAAAAGAATATGCTTGGTCACGTGGATTGGGGATTGAGTACTCGCCAATAAAAACCTATAGCACTAGGAAGAAGGCCACCCTCTCATCATCCCAATTACTTGATTATGTTTCTCCTTCCAAGGAAAATGGAGCACTTAGAGCAATGAAGGCCCTGACAAGGGCTAAATAATGATTTTTCTTTCCCTCAATCTTTGAGGGGTGGGAGGCTCCCTTAAAACGACCTTTGTTAGACGTCTACTGGACAAGACTCATCTGGACATCATTTTAATACAAGAAACCCTAGTCCCTGAACAAAAAGCGATAACATTCATGGGTGGCCTTCGACCATCTTGGGTTACATGTGCAGTAAACTATGTCGGGACCTCGGGTGGGTTGTTGGTAGCTTGGGACCCTGATAAAATTGATCTGGTACCTTATCTTTCTATTGGTGGCATATTATGTACAGGTCATTACATTGCAAATAAGAGAAAGTTGTTAATTCTAAATACATATGGCCCGTGCGTGGAGAGGAGGATCTTCTCGATCGCGGTAGAGGAAAGAGGCATTATGTCACATAAAAATATAATCATAGCTGGAGACATGAATTTCACTGTTTCTTCTAGTGAAATTTTGGGAGGATCGGCACGGGCTGGGCCACTATCTGATTATTTTAAAGCTCTTTTCCAAAACAACCATTTGGTCAATGTACAATTGGATACTATCGTCCCTACCTAGAGAAATGGCCGCCAAGGATCTAGCTCTATTGCAAAGCATTTGGATAGGTTCTATGTATTGGAAGAGCTACTTTCAAAGGTTGGTATACATCGCTCCTGGGTGGAATATTGCTATGTATCTGATCACGCCCCTATTATATTACAGTTAGATATCGGGCCTAATTACAGACCTTACCCCTTCAAACTAAATTCATAGTGGCTAACAGATAAAGACTATATTTCCCTTGTTCAAGAGATCTGGTTAGATCCACGATATCTTTCTAAAGGAGGCAAACAACACATAATCATTTGGAAACTTAAGGATTTAAAATCAAGTACCAAGCTTCGGATCAAGGAAAAGAACGAGATTTTACAGCTAAGAATGGAACAGTTGGAATCTGAAATAAATGATATTTAATTCATCGGGTCAGTGGTGAATTAACAGATGATACTAAAAAGTTATTAATATGTTTGGAACAGGAGCGAAACAACCTCCTTAGAGAAAAAGAAGAACTTTGGAGGCAGCGCAACAAATCTATTTGGATTAAGGGAGGTGATCAAAACACGAATTTATTTCACCAGTACGCCAGTTATAGGAGAAATAAAAACACATCTCGGAAGTCGAAGACTCCTCTGGGCATCAACACACTGGCCAGGAGAATATTAAAACAGAGGCCGTGAGATATTTTAGCAATTTTTTCAAAGAACAGGGTCAACTTTTATCCATGGAACAATGCAGACTTGTTGGAATCTTTACACACATGGATTCATATTTAGATACAAACACTCTAGCTCGATCCCGTCAACATAGAAGAGTTAAAGGAAGTGCTACATTCCTTTAAGAAATATAAGAGTCCAGGTCCCGATGGATGGACCGTGGAGTTTTTCACCGTCTTTTTTGATCTTGTGAGGAACAATCTATTGGATATGGTGGAGGAGTTTAGAACTAAAGGACATGTAATCAGCGGTATAAACTCTACATTTATTGCATTGATTCCAAATACAAACAAGCTGACTACCTTCAATGACTACAAACCCATCTTTGTTTGCAATCTTGTTTACAAAGTAATTTCCAAAATTATTGCAAATCGCATCAAGCCCATACTATCCAGATACATATCTACAGAACAACTCGGGTTCCTTAAAGGCCGACAGATACAGGACGCCATTGGCACAACACACGAATGTATTCATAGTATCAAGAAGAAGAATATCAAATCTATAATCATGAACCTTGACTTACAAAAATATTATGATTGTATTGACTGGGATACCTTGCATTTGATTTTATTACAAACAGGTTTTGATGTACAATTCTCCAACTGGATAATGAGTTGTGTATCCTCCTCCTCCTTTGAGATTTTAGTGAATGGGGAAGCGACTGATTTCTTCAGGAGGGGTCGGGGTTTACGTCAGGGTTGTCCTCTTTCCCTGTTATTATTTATCTTGGTATTAGAAGGACTTAGTTTTCTTCTAAAAGATAGCAAGGCAGTCGAGAAGATCACATGTATTAAAGTATCCAGGTTGATAAGGATACTACACATCCTATTTGTAGATGATATATTAATAATGACAAATGAATCCCTAAATGAATGGAAAGAAATTGAAGATACTATAAAAAAATTCTGCAAAGCCTCTGGGTTAAAGGTTAATGTACAAAAATCCACAACACTATTTGTCGATTTATCAGATGATGAATTAAATCCTTTTCAGAATATTCTCCCATGCAGTTTTTCTCCGCTCTCCACAGGTTTCAGATATCTTGGTTGCTATTTTTCGATGGGTCCCCACAGAAATTCAGATTGGAATTGGCTTTTAACAAATTTGGGAAACAAAATCGATCTCTGGTGCAACAGATGGTTATCCCTGGGTGGACGTTACATTTTAGTTAAGTCGACACTAGAAAGTATGTCAGTTTACTGGTTGTCCCTAGCTATCATCCTTTGTTCTGTTTTAAATTAAAGAGGATCAAGAATCTCATGTATAACTTCCTCTGGAGAGGGAACATGGACTTTCCACATCTACATCTGTGCAGATGTATTTCTCTGGCAAAACCAAAGAGTCATGGAAGTTGGGGATTTCGGAATATTTTTCTCTTCATTAATTCTTTAGCTGCAAATACACTATGGAGGGTTCTTATGGGCGTTGGCATCTGGCATGACATCATAAAGAACAAGTACCTATCATTGACCACAACAATAAATTGGTTCAGATCCCCATCCTTCTCCCCAACGTCAGTTTCCAAGATCTGGGGTGGTTTATTAAAATCAATTCACTTGATTATTCACTGGCTTAGCTGGCATCTGTGGTTGGGCCATCTAGTGGCAGTTGGCATTGATAAAATTATGGAGCTAGAGGACAACTCTTTCTTCTTGTCGGAATTGATTAAAATCTTAAAACAAAAGAATATCATTGTTCTCTCTCATTCATGGAAAAATGAGGAAATATATGGGCTTTCTCCTACCTGGTACAATTATACAAACCTGGACCTCTCTGGCCCATTGGCAATAGAGTGGGATCGCTACATAAAATCACTTATCAGCTCTGGTGTATCCATAGGGAACGACAACCTGATGTGGACGGGAGGAGACCACTCCGGTATATTAACAACAAAAAATGTATACTTGGCTTATATTACCACACAGGACAAGAACATAATAAAAGGGTGAAGGCGTGGTATATGGAAATGGGCAATTCAACTAAAAATAAAATTATTTACATGGTTGGCTATTGAGGGGAAGATAAACACTTGGAAGAATCTTCATAAGAAAGGATGGGAAGGTCCAAGTTGCTTCTCACTCTTCAAATGTTCTCCTGAAGACATAAATCATCTATTTATCTTGTGTTGCTTCACCTTCTCCATTTGGCAGAGATTAAAAACACTTCTACACCTAAAGGATATTTGGAAGGGCTCTTCTCTAATGGACTATTATAATCACCGGATAGCAGATAAAAAAAACATTCATTTCCTCCCGACTCTCACCTATTGGTTTCTATGGATGGAGAGAAACTCAGCTATATTTGAGGACACTTCTTCGTCTGACAGTCGAGTTTTCGTTAAAATTTTGGGCGCTCTACAGTGGAATTCAGTCATACAAACGACACCTCAAACTCGTCCAAGCAAATTTACATACCATGAAGGATTCACCATAACATGTTTTGATGGGGATGCCAGCGCAGATGGGAATATTTGTGGCGCAGGGGGGTTTCTAAAATCCCATGGATCCAATGTTACCAGATGGATTATGAATTGTGGACATGGTACAAACACAAGAGCTGAGATTTTGGGTGTCTAGGCTTCGTTGACTATAGCACATCACCTCTCTTATACCAAACTGCAGATCCTTGGTGATTCGAAGGTGGTCATAGACTGGCTAAACAAAAGAGGCATATTACAAGCTTGCACCATTGAGGGTTGGAAGGGTAAAGTTTTGGGCCTATTAAAAATGTTTCAAGATATAAGCTTCCATCATATATATAGGACTCACAACATAGAGGCAAACATTTTATCAAAGAAATCCTTTATGGAACCGGAAGGTACGATCACCTTTTACAGCTGGGAAAATGGCATTGAGGGCCATAGAGAATACATCTCCCTCTTCTAGCCTGGCCTTATGTTAAGGTCCTGGTAGTGACATAAGTATGCACTATCCGTTTTTTATACTATTTTCATGTTTTTTGTTTTATTTTGTGGCCACTTTGGTTGAGTTTATGTGACTCAGTTATAAGTCACTTTGGACAAGTTAAGTGATCCTCGAGATGTTAAAGTTACATTACTAATATAATGCATAAATTTTCTTTTTTGAAGTAAACATCCATCTTTCTCTTTTAATCCTAACCTCTATAGATTCTATCAAACAATTGAAAAAAAAAATCCAACCACTAAAATATCGTTAGTGTCATTTCTCTTACTATGTTGTGTTTTCTCCTCTTCTTCCTAGTGACATGAATAACTTGTTAATGCTTAATCCATTTTCTTTTTTTCTCTTAATTATTTTTTATGAGAAAACAATATAAAAATCTTTTTTTTTTAATGCAAAACAATACAAAAGTTTTCATATTTTTTAGAAAAAAATAAAAATAAAAAAAATCTTCCTATATAATATAATAGCAATTTTGCACTCTCAATGCCCACTTAACATATCTTATATTGGTTTGCTTTTAAAAATCTTAACCCATAAATATTAGATATCCATTTACTTTGAACTTAGAAAAAAAATTTCAAAATGCAACAATGGAAGCCATACAAGAAATTATATTATTAAAAATAAATAAAAATTAAAACCGAGCTAAGCTAATCGATTAACTTAAGTTACGGGTAACTTAAAATTGAAGTATTATATTTGGGGAACCCGTTCAAGAAACCCCATTTTTTTTTTAAAAAAAATTAATAAATAACTCATTTTTAAGAAATCCATCCCTAATACTTGATAAGAATTCCCCAATTTTTTACTCATTTTTCTTTTTTTTTATTTATTTATTTATGAATAATCCATTTTTTAAGAAATCCATCCTCCTTCATATCTGTAAAATTGTATCTGTAAAATTGGTTAAAAATCATGTCCGTTATTAGCAAAACCCACCTTTTTATTTATGAAACCTTGGATATTTCTTTAAAAACATAGTATATGTACAAAGAACCTCAATGAGAAAGTGAAAAACTAATTTAAAAATAAAAAAAATAAAAATATGGTTGTAAGTTTGTAATCTTAACTTAAATGTTATGGTAGTTTTATAAAACTATAAAAATATTTTTATTATTACATATTTTGTGAAAGTATAATAGAAATTAATCTCGAAATTCAAGTTTATTTGCAAATTCATATATCTTTGTTATTACATATTATGTGAAAGAATAATAGAAATTAATCTTGAAATTTAAGCTTATTTGTAAATTCATGTGTGTCATTATTTCAAGTTAGTGATAAAAAAATATCTTTATTGTTACATGTTTTGTAAAAAAATATAAGAGATTAACTTTAAAATTTAAGTTTATCTACAAATTTATGTGACTATGTCAAGTTAGTGGTCAAAAAAATATCTTTGTTGTCAGAAATTTTATGAAAGATAGGAGAGATTAATTTTGAAGTTTAAGCCTACTTACAAATTCATGTGTGTGTGACTATATTAAGTTAGTGATCGATCAAACTAAGTAGTTGTCTCTAGTGATGCTACTATAACCCAAGAGTATATCTAACAACATGCAAATCAGATATACAATAACTTATAACTTAACAAGGATCTAGACTTCTCAAAGTACACCTAAATAAACCTTTATACTAGAAATTAATCTTATCATAATAGATGAAATTCTCATTAAAAATTTAGACTTATATAAAAAGAAAACAAAACCTATTTCTCAAATATATTATTAATTTATTTGCACCAATTATTATGTCAAATTATCTCGAAGAAAAAGAAACTAAACATATTTTGAATGCAATGCATAGTAAACTAGGACAATGATTAAGTTAGGTGATACATAGACTTTCGACGTAGGTTTATTTTATTTTTTTATGTTATAAAAATCTCTTAGTACACTTTGTCCTATTCC
>SNQJ01S0000460.1:293769-321861 GCA_010110895.2 Picea sitchensis
GTATAAACTCTACATTTATTGCATTGATTCCAAATACAAACAAGCTGACTACCTTCAATGACTACAAACCCATCTTTGTTTGCAATCTTGTTTACAAAGTAATTTCCAAAATTATTGCAAATCGCATCAAGCCCATACTATCCAGATACATATCTACAGAACAACTCGGGTTCCTTAAAGGCCGACAGATACAGGACGCCATTGGCACAACACACGAATGTATTCATAGTATCAAGAAGAAGAATATCAAATCTATAATCATGAACCTTGACTTACAAAAATATTATGATTGTATTGACTGGGATACCTTGCATTTGATTTTATTACAAACAGGTTTTGATGTACAATTCTCCAACTGGATAATGAGTTGTGTATCCTCCTCCTCCTTTGAGATTTTAGTGAATGGGGAAGCGACTGATTTCTTCAGGAGGGGTCGGGGTTTACGTCAGGGTTGTCCTCTTTCCCTGTTATTATTTATCTTGGTATTAGAAGGACTTAGTTTTCTTCTAAAAGATAGCAAGGCAGTCGAGAAGATCACATGTATTAAAGTATCCAGGTTGATAAGGATACTACACATCCTATTTGTAGATGATATATTAATAATGACAAATGAATCCCTAAATGAATGGAAAGAAATTGAAGATACTATAAAAAAATTCTGCAAAGCCTCTGGGTTAAAGGTTAATGTACAAAAATCCACAACACTATTTGTCGATTTATCAGATGATGAATTAAATCCTTTTCAGAATATTCTCCCATGCAGTTTTTCTCCGCTCTCCACAGGTTTCAGATATCTTGGTTGCTATTTTTCGATGGGTCCCCACAGAAATTCAGATTGGAATTGGCTTTTAACAAATTTGGGAAACAAAATCGATCTCTGGTGCAACAGATGGTTATCCCTGGGTGGACGTTACATTTTAGTTAAGTCGACACTAGAAAGTATGTCAGTTTACTGGTTGTCCCTAGCTATCATCCTTTGTTCTGTTTTAAATTAAAGAGGATCAAGAATCTCATGTATAACTTCCTCTGGAGAGGGAACATGGACTTTCCACATCTACATCTGTGCAGATGTATTTCTCTGGCAAAACCAAAGAGTCATGGAAGTTGGGGATTTCGGAATATTTTTCTCTTCATTAATTCTTTAGCTGCAAATACACTATGGAGGGTTCTTATGGGCGTTGGCATCTGGCATGACATCATAAAGAACAAGTACCTATCATTGACCACAACAATAAATTGGTTCAGATCCCCATCCTTCTCCCCAACGTCAGTTTCCAAGATCTGGGGTGGTTTATTAAAATCAATTCACTTGATTATTCACTGGCTTAGCTGGCATCTGTGGTTGGGCCATCTAGTGGCAGTTGGCATTGATAAAATTATGGAGCTAGAGGACAACTCTTTCTTCTTGTCGGAATTGATTAAAATCTTAAAACAAAAGAATATCATTGTTCTCTCTCATTCATGGAAAAATGAGGAAATATATGGGCTTTCTCCTACCTGGTACAATTATACAAACCTGGACCTCTCTGGCCCATTGGCAATAGAGTGGGATCGCTACATAAAATCACTTATCAGCTCTGGTGTATCCATAGGGAACGACAACCTGATGTGGACGGGAGGAGACCACTCCGGTATATTAACAACAAAAAATGTATACTTGGCTTATATTACCACACAGGACAAGAACATAATAAAAGGGTGAAGGCGTGGTATATGGAAATGGGCAATTCAACTAAAAATAAAATTATTTACATGGTTGGCTATTGAGGGGAAGATAAACACTTGGAAGAATCTTCATAAGAAAGGATGGGAAGGTCCAAGTTGCTTCTCACTCTTCAAATGTTCTCCTGAAGACATAAATCATCTATTTATCTTGTGTTGCTTCACCTTCTCCATTTGGCAGAGATTAAAAACACTTCTACACCTAAAGGATATTTGGAAGGGCTCTTCTCTAATGGACTATTATAATCACCGGATAGCAGATAAAAAAAACATTCATTTCCTCCCGACTCTCACCTATTGGTTTCTATGGATGGAGAGAAACTCAGCTATATTTGAGGACACTTCTTCGTCTGACAGTCGAGTTTTCGTTAAAATTTTGGGCGCTCTACAGTGGAATTCAGTCATACAAACGACACCTCAAACTCGTCCAAGCAAATTTACATACCATGAAGGATTCACCATAACATGTTTTGATGGGGATGCCAGCGCAGATGGGAATATTTGTGGCGCAGGGGGGTTTCTAAAATCCCATGGATCCAATGTTACCAGATGGATTATGAATTGTGGACATGGTACAAACACAAGAGCTGAGATTTTGGGTGTCTAGGCTTCGTTGACTATAGCACATCACCTCTCTTATACCAAACTGCAGATCCTTGGTGATTCGAAGGTGGTCATAGACTGGCTAAACAAAAGAGGCATATTACAAGCTTGCACCATTGAGGGTTGGAAGGGTAAAGTTTTGGGCCTATTAAAAATGTTTCAAGATATAAGCTTCCATCATATATATAGGACTCACAACATAGAGGCAAACATTTTATCAAAGAAATCCTTTATGGAACCGGAAGGTACGATCACCTTTTACAGCTGGGAAAATGGCATTGAGGGCCATAGAGAATACATCTCCCTCTTCTAGCCTGGCCTTATGTTAAGGTCCTGGTAGTGACATAAGTATGCACTATCCGTTTTTTATACTATTTTCATGTTTTTTGTTTTATTTTGTGGCCACTTTGGTTGAGTTTATGTGACTCAGTTATAAGTCACTTTGGACAAGTTAAGTGATCCTCGAGATGTTAAAGTTACATTACTAATATAATGCATAAATTTTCTTTTTTGAAGTAAACATCCATCTTTCTCTTTTAATCCTAACCTCTATAGATTCTATCAAACAATTGAAAAAAAAAATCCAACCACTAAAATATCGTTAGTGTCATTTCTCTTACTATGTTGTGTTTTCTCCTCTTCTTCCTAGTGACATGAATAACTTGTTAATGCTTAATCCATTTTCTTTTTTTCTCTTAATTATTTTTTATGAGAAAACAATATAAAAATCTTTTTTTTTTAATGCAAAACAATACAAAAGTTTTCATATTTTTTAGAAAAAAATAAAAATAAAAAAAATCTTCCTATATAATATAATAGCAATTTTGCACTCTCAATGCCCACTTAACATATCTTATATTGGTTTGCTTTTAAAAATCTTAACCCATAAATATTAGATATCCATTTACTTTGAACTTAGAAAAAAAATTTCAAAATGCAACAATGGAAGCCATACAAGAAATTATATTATTAAAAATAAATAAAAATTAAAACCGAGCTAAGCTAATCGATTAACTTAAGTTACGGGTAACTTAAAATTGAAGTATTATATTTGGGGAACCCGTTCAAGAAACCCCATTTTTTTTTTAAAAAAAATTAATAAATAACTCATTTTTAAGAAATCCATCCCTAATACTTGATAAGAATTCCCCAATTTTTTACTCATTTTTCTTTTTTTTTATTTATTTATTTATGAATAATCCATTTTTTAAGAAATCCATCCTCCTTCATATCTGTAAAATTGTATCTGTAAAATTGGTTAAAAATCATGTCCGTTATTAGCAAAACCCACCTTTTTATTTATGAAACCTTGGATATTTCTTTAAAAACATAGTATATGTACAAAGAACCTCAATGAGAAAGTGAAAAACTAATTTAAAAATAAAAAAAATAAAAATATGGTTGTAAGTTTGTAATCTTAACTTAAATGTTATGGTAGTTTTATAAAACTATAAAAATATTTTTATTATTACATATTTTGTGAAAGTATAATAGAAATTAATCTCGAAATTCAAGTTTATTTGCAAATTCATATATCTTTGTTATTACATATTATGTGAAAGAATAATAGAAATTAATCTTGAAATTTAAGCTTATTTGTAAATTCATGTGTGTCATTATTTCAAGTTAGTGATAAAAAAATATCTTTATTGTTACATGTTTTGTAAAAAAATATAAGAGATTAACTTTAAAATTTAAGTTTATCTACAAATTTATGTGACTATGTCAAGTTAGTGGTCAAAAAAATATCTTTGTTGTCAGAAATTTTATGAAAGATAGGAGAGATTAATTTTGAAGTTTAAGCCTACTTACAAATTCATGTGTGTGTGACTATATTAAGTTAGTGATCGATCAAACTAAGTAGTTGTCTCTAGTGATGCTACTATAACCCAAGAGTATATCTAACAACATGCAAATCAGATATACAATAACTTATAACTTAACAAGGATCTAGACTTCTCAAAGTACACCTAAATAAACCTTTATACTAGAAATTAATCTTATCATAATAGATGAAATTCTCATTAAAAATTTAGACTTATATAAAAAGAAAACAAAACCTATTTCTCAAATATATTATTAATTTATTTGCACCAATTATTATGTCAAATTATCTCGAAGAAAAAGAAACTAAACATATTTTGAATGCAATGCATAGTAAACTAGGACAATGATTAAGTTAGGTGATACATAGACTTTCGACGTAGGTTTATTTTATTTTTTTATGTTATAAAAATCTCTTAGTACACTTTGTCCTATTCCGAAAAGTTTACTATATAAAAAGTTGTAAAATATATTAAAAATATATATTACTACATTTTTTATGCTACATTTATATAATAAGGTTGTAAAATATATTAAAAAACATATTATAAAAAGTTGTAAAATATATTACTACATTTTTTTATGTTACATTTATATAAAATGTTATAAAATATATTAAAAAACATATTATTACATTTTCTATGTTACATTCATGGCACACATTCTTCCATGGTTATATATATATATATATATATATGAGAGCATTTCTCACATTTGGTGTAAAAGTTATTTTACATTTTATTCGAAAATATTTCACTATTTTATTTACTTTGTAATTTTCTTGCATAGAAAACATGACAAAATATCTATCATTGGAATTAGCATTTTAAACTCTTAAGAACTCAAAATAAAATACATGGTACTTCATGGTGATGTAAAACCATTTGTGAATCAAATTCAACATTGTTATATGAGATGTTAAATATGTATAATTGTAAATGATGGGACAAATATGTAAAATGCAAATGATGGGACTTGATTAGAGATTTTGAAGCTTTCTTAACATTGTTTTATGAGATGTATAATTGTAAATGATGAGACAAATATGTAAAATGCAAATGATGGGATTTGATTAGAGGTTTTGGTGTTTTGTCAACATTGTTATATGAGATGTTAAATATGTACAATTGTAAATGATGAGGTAAATATGTAAAATGCAAATGATGGGACTTGATTAGAGGTTTTGATGTTTTTTTCTATGATATGAATTTATTTTTATGAAGAATTACTTGATTATTGGGTTGTTTTGGATTCACTTTTCTCTCTATAATTTGACCAAATTGTTTTAAGTGAAAGTGGCCATCATAATATATTTTCCAAATAATAACAAGTGTTGCATGGCAGCGTAGTCCCTGCCAGGTTGGGATGGGAGTAAATGCGACCTAGTACAGACACGTGGCTAGAAAGTTGAAATACATGTGGTTTGCATGCAGAACATAGTATTTCCGAATTAGTTCTTCCTGAAAAATATAAAAAATTATCAACATTTGAAAGGTTGTTGAACATAAAAAATATAGCATTACCGAAGTAGTAATTTATAAACTATACATACCAAAAATGTAATTTATAAAGTAGATATCTAGTTTTATACATACGAAATATGTACTTTTATAATGGATCGTGGGTTGTCTGATTGGCGGGCTGAAAATTGGGCGTCTGATGTTATGTTCCCTACAAATAGCACCGACAGTTCTGTGATATAGGAATTGGGCCTTTGATGTTCTATGTGATACAGAAATCTAGGAGTGGAGTTGCGGACTATAGAAATTCATCAGAAATAAATAAATTATACATACGAAATATGTAGTTGTATAAAGTAGATATTTAGTTTTATAGATACGAAATTTGTATTTTTATAAAGTATGGGGATGATATTTTATAGAGCATGCACGAAGCCCTCATTGCATACTTGGACAGTTTTTGGATCATTGGTTCTCAGGCTGGCGGGGTCAAAATTGGGCCTCCGATGTTCCGCACCCTACAAATAGCACCGATAGTTACGCGATATACAAAATGACAGGTGGAGTAGCGGAGTATAGAAATTTAAAAAAAGTAATTTATAAAGTAGATATCTAGTTTTATACATATGAAATATGTACTTTTATAATGGATCGCGGGTTGTCCGGTTGGCAGCTGAAAATTGGGCGTCTGATGTTCTCTGCCCTGCAGATAGCACCAACAGTTTTGCGATACAGAAATTGGGCCTCCAATGTTCCACGCCCTACAAATAGCACCGACAGTTCCGCGATATACAAAATGACAGGTGGAGTTGCGGAGTATAGAAATTTAAAAAATGTAATTTATAAAGTAGATATCTAGTTTTATACATACAAAATATGTACTTTTATAATGGATCGCGGGTTGTCCGACTGGAGGGATGAAAATTTGGTATCTGATGTTCTCTTCCCTACAGATAGCACCGACAGTTCTGTGATATAGAAATTGGGCCTCCGATGTTCTCTGCGATACTGAAACAAGGAGTGGAGTTGCAGACTATAGAAATTCATCATAAATAAATAAATTATACATACGAAATATGTAGTTGTATAAAGTAGATATTTAGTTTTATAGATGAGAAATTTGTACTTTTATAAAGTATGGGGATGAGATTTTATAGAGCATGCATGGAGCCCTCATTGCATACTTGGCGAGTTTTTGGATCGCGGGTTCTCAGGCTAGTGGGGTCAAAATTGGGCACCCTACAAATAGCACCGACAGTTCCGCGATATACAAAATGACAGGTGGAGTTGCGAAGTATAGAAATTTACCAAAAATTAATAATGTCTATTATATAATAGAATAGTAATAACGTCTGCTATAGCGAATTAGTTTGCTTTAAAACTAAGGGTTTTCTTGGACAAAAAAGATATAGCATTGTCGAATTAGTTTTATTTGCACATGTTTTATAGAGCACGTACAGAGTGTTCATTCCATACTTAGACAGTTTTTGGATCGCGGGTTCTTGGGTTGGCGGTTTCAAAAATGGGCCTTTGTTGTTCCATGACCTACAAATAACATTGAGAGTTCTGCGATATACAAAATGACAAGTGGAGTTGCGGAGTATAGAAATTTAAAAAATGTAATTTATAAAGTAGATATCTAGTTTTATACATACAAAATATGTACTTTTATAATGGATCGCGGGTTGTCCGACTGGTGGGCTGAAAATTGGGCGTATGATGTTCTGTTCCCTACAAATAACATCGACAGTTCTGTGATACAGAAATTGGGCCTCCGATGTTCTCTGCAATACAGAAATCAAGGAGTGGAGTTGTGGACTATAGAAATTCATTAGAAATAAATAAATTATACATACGAAATATGTAGTTGTATAAAGTAGATATTTAGTTTTATAGATACGAAATTTGTATTTTTATAAAGTATGGGGATGAGATTTTATAGAGCATGCACGGAGCCCTCATTACATACTTGGCCAGTTTTTGGATCGCGGGTTCTCGGGCTGGCGGGATCAAAATTGGGTGCCCTACAAATAGCACTGACAATTTCGCGATATACAAAATGACAGGTGGAGTTGCGGAGTATAGAAATTTACTAGAAATTAATAATGTTTGTTATATAATAGAATAGTAATAACGTCTATTACACCAAATTAGTTTTCTTTAAAACTAAGGCTTTTCTTGGACAAAAAAGATATAGCATTGTCGAATTAGTTTTATTTGCACACATTTTATAGAGCATGTATGGAGTGCTCATTCCATACTTAGGAAGTTTTTGGATCGCGGGTTCTCGGGCCGGCGGTTTCAAAAATGGGCCTCTGTTGTTTCGTGACCTACAAATAGCATCAAGAGTTATGCGATATACAAATTGACAAGAAGGCTTGTCAACTATATAAACTTATTATAAAATAAATAATGTCTGCTACATATTTCTGGAAATATAAATGTGTTTGTCATATAGACTGGGATTGGGGCTCCCGTAGACCATAAAAAGAAATAAGTACAAGAATTAGGAACGTTGAAAGAAGAAGTGCGGGACGGTAGAGAGGAAGACCTTAAAACAAGAAATTGGAAGGTATGAGTCTTTGGTTACAGTTTTTTATTTAAAGAGGACATAAGTGGATTGATAAAGAAAAGAAGATGAGAGCATAGACTTAAACTGGATTGATAAACAAAACAAGATGGTAGTATAGACTTACTATGACGCCGGTGCATTTTTGTTGCTGTCGTCGATGGGCAGTGGAGTTCTGTTGACCGGTTGTTTCCCTTCCTGGATGAGGCCGTCCATTCTCTGTTGGAACCATTCTTCGATGTAGCTTTTCATGGGGGTTGTGTTGATTTCATCCCGGATTTCTATGTCGTAAAGGTCGTTTTCTAATTTCCTTAGATCCATTGAAATACTATGCAGACTCTATTCAATTTATTCATTGTGTGAAGCATAGTCCAGTACCTAGCACTTGTGCTCATCTAGATGATGTTCAAGTATGCCGTAAAACTTTTCGAAAGAAAACCCCTTTAAAATATCAACTTGTTCCTATAAGGCTTCTTTGGTGACTGACAAGGATTTGAGAATTAAGTTAGGATCTTGAACCTCATTGGTAGTTCCAGATAAGTCCATTTGTAGCAGGCTTGTGAATAAATATTCCTTTTCTGATATGACTTGTTTACATGATTTGACAATGAGCTTCAGGTTGTCAACTTTCTTTTGCCAGCATGCTTTTACTTTTTTGGTGCACTTTGGGGAGGGGAGTTTCTCCTGTCTTCTTTTCAGTTCCGATGTGTTGACGACATAGCTGGCAAAAGGTGCTAGTACCTACTCACAGAAAATATGTTCATTTTTTAAATTTGCCTCCAAATGTTCCAGTAAATCATTGGCCTTCTTTCCGAAGGAAAATAAATTTTGTGATGTTTCTCAGGCTTCAGTAACTAGCTGCATTCTTTTGTTGATGTTATTCTCTACAAGGGCTCTAGATCATGCGAGGAGGGTAGAGGATACTTTCATCTTTGTTGTAGTGGTAGCAGGCATGATTTTTGTCAAAGGACTGGCAAATTTTGGGGTTGCAACGAAAGCCTGCTCAAATTTGTTGAGGCGTTGTTTCAGATTGGCATGATCTATTTCCATTCCTCCAATGGAATCACAAAGAATGTCACCGGTTACCTGGTGAAATGAGCAGATTTGGGACGACGACATTTTGCTAAAGTCAAACTCTGTGCAAGATTTTCCTTTCTTGTTTGTTACATCTCTCTTTTCAATGACCATGCTTTTAGATTGGATGTCAAAAATAGTTCTCTAGATTACGAAGGATTCATCTATGTCAAAAAATTCAGTGTTAGATATTTCTACCGTGAACAACCCAATTTTCTACATGTGTTGTTCTTCAATTTCAAGTTGCAGTTTTCCACTTTCAATTTCGGGTTCCTCCGCCTGCCCTGCATTGTTTTTTCTCTTCTTCGTTAGTGGAATTTTGTGAGAAATATCAATATTTATGCAAGGAGGGTTCTTATCTCCTCCTACGTTCGAAGATTTATGGGTTTCTTTTTTACTGGGGTGGACTGTCGAAGTGATGCTCCATGATGTTGTGCTTTTGGGAGTGTTGGCAGGGGACTAGGTACTCTTCTCACCGGATACTTTCCATGTTGTCTGCACAATTCAGTTGCGCTTTGCAATGTTTCTGTGTTGCAATCGACAGAAGCAGAATTGTTGTTGACATTGTCCCTGTCTTGGGCCAGGTGTCTATGGATAAGAGAGGTGTTAAAGCCAACACCCAGTAAATTTTCTCTAAAAATTCCATTAGGTTTGAACCCTTTTAGCCTTTCAGTGTACGTTAGGTTCAATTTCTTGAAATGGGCAGCAAAATTGTCAATCTTGTTGATGTTTCTGCACACGAAGTCTCCGACTTTCTAGGGCAGAGGAATGAACTGTTTTTTTTTTCTTGTCATGGAAAAAATGCAACCAGTGGTTGTATTGCCTTAATATTTCTGCAACAAACATCTTGTCCATGATGTGGCATGGAAGGAAGGCAGGATTTTCCTTAGATCCAAATACCATGAGCACACTATGATTTTCCTCTTGTTCAAGTGTGCCCTTTATGTTCAAAAACTTGGTTTCCTGGCCAGACATCTGCGGAGCATCCTTGCCTAACAATAAATATTTGAAAACTGAGACAAAGCCATTAAAAACTTCATAAAATTAATGGACGACCTTGTGCCTCTACAGGCCCTCATTCCATAATGTTACTAGGTCGAATCCACAGTTTATTTTATTTGAAAGAGAAAGTTTTGGAAATGGACAACAATACACAATTGTGAAAATCAAGTACGATGACATATAAAAATTATTTGATTCTTTGAATCGTGACAACTGGGAATAGAGCTCAATGGAAACTAGGTTCCCCCAATCGAAAATTTATTGTTCATTGACTTTGAAATACAAAATATAAATAATTATATGGGAAATGCTTGTTGTGGATGCCTATCCCGTTATTCTTGTAAACAACCAAGCAATTTCTCGGAATGGATTTCTAAAGAAACTTACCTGCAACCTTGTGATATCTTTAGGAATTGTTGTCGAGTCTTCGAGGAAGTCAGCTAAGATGTCCAACCCGTTATGATGTTTTTGTAGAAACTGCTTGCAGTCTTGTCCTCTGAATGTCAATGTTGGTTTTGATAATTTTAACATCTCATGGAAGACCTGAGGTGACAAAGAAACAGGAGAGTGGTAGTGCAATGGAATAATTCTTTTGCCTGGAATATATTTTTCGATGCACCAAGAGACCACCTCCTTACAATAAAAAACCTCAGGGACACAGCCTGCATGAGCGATTCCAAAGGTCCAAATCACTTCTTTCTGGGTGGAACGGGATGAATAGTAAAATTATGCCCTGGACCTATGGAAGGTCCGGTCCTCTTGTGCGAACATATTTACTGTATCTCCACAAAAATGCTCTCGACCTGCTGCCATAAGTCTACAAGAACGTTTATTTGTTCCAGACGATGAATGAAATGAAAAGTTGGAAGGGATAATATAACACTAGGAAACGTTTGGTCGAAAGCGTGTGAATGGGAGATGTCCTCGAGACTTTCATTGATTAAGGACAATTTGGACGGCTATTGCATGATGCGTTGTTAACATTAAACAGTAGTAATTGCATACATAGAAATGCAAACATGGTGGATATTGCAATGAGTGATTAAGCATTGTATATTACTTGAGCGGTCCAACACGATGACGCGTGTTCGAGATGAACAATCGGAAGGGACAAAATAACTCACCGCACATCTTGGTTTAATGCGTAATAATGGGATATCTCCTCGAGATTTTTTCCCATTAATGACAATGTTAACGGTTCCTGCATGGTCGATTGTTACCATGAAAGGTTTCTATTGCATAGTAAGAAAGGACGAAGGTCACGGGCAGGGGAAAAAAACCTCTACAAAATAGGGTTGCAAGGTACAACCGTTGAAGGTGAGGGGGAGAGGGTCAAATTGTATGTCTCAGAAATTTTTGAGTGCAATATGCGTAACAACGAAGAGGGTATGGTAAGACAGCTGGAAAGACAGGAAGTTAGTGGAGATGGAAGGCAACGAGAGATACTTTGAAACATGTGTGAGCAGTGGTAGAGTGAAGGTTGCGAGTTCGACGAGCCCGCGCTGGAATTGTAGATCACAGAAGTTTTGAATGCAAGATGTACATGACGCGATAAGAAGCAGAGTTCGAAACCGCGAACCCGCCAACCGTGGCCATAAAATTGGCCAAGTATGGAGAGCAATAGATTTCGGTTGGATTCGTCATGTGATTTTATAGATGGAGAGAAAGATATCTCAACCGGCCAAGGCTGGAACCCGCATTTATAGATAGGCGACTAAGTATATAATGAAAAAGCGATAATATAAGGGAAGAAAAAAAGGGAAAAAGGACCAACGACTCCGCAGTGGAATTGTAAATCACGAAAAATTTTGAGTGCAATATGTATATCATGGAACAAGAAGCAGCAGAGTTTGAATGCGCGAACTCGAAACACTGACTAAGAATTGGAGATTTCGTGAACCCGTTTCATATTCTTGTGTGCAGTTGTCACTTGTAAGAGTAATTAATAAGATCATAACCAATGTATATTAGCAAGAAAATTTGTGAACCATGGCATAGTGAAGCTTGCGAGTTCAAGGAGCCCGCAGTAGAATTGTAGATTTCCAACCCAACAACCGCAGCCATACAATTGGCTAAGTGTGGAAAGCGATAGCGGTCGGTCAAATTCTTGTTGTGATTATATAGATGGAGATAAAGAAGTCATCCCACCAATGCTAGAACCCGCGATTATAGAAAGGCAACCAAGTATTTAACCAAAGAGCCATAATACAGGGGAAGAAGAAAAGGGGAAAAGGACAAAGGAGTCGGTGGTGGAATTGTAGATCAGGGAAATTTTGAGTAGAAGATGTGATCCCAGTAGTCGATTTGTATATTGTGGAGGGTCGGATGCCAACTGAGGAAGCGACAAATACTTTGAAACATTTGTGAACCGTGGTACAACAAATCTTGATGCCAACCCGAAACAGTATCCAAGAGTTGCACATTTAGTGAACCCGCCAATAGTAAGATCCAAAGCAGGTTGAGAATGTGTGTGCAGAGGACGCAAGTCGCCGACGTTCAACTTGTATCATTCTGAACATTCGAATGCATAATTTGTAACATGAAAGAGCAGACGATGTCTGAACCCAGCAGTCAATTTGTATATTGCGCAGGGTGCGATGCCACCTGTTTCGTACTTGTGTCGAGTTCTCACTAGTAAGAGATAATTTAGTATCGAAAATAATTTCTTATATTATGTTAGATACTTCATAGGGATTAGCATCGGTAAACAATGGCAATATCAACACCGCCAGCCATGCATTCCGTGTGTGAATTTGTATATCGCGGAACTGAAAGCGCTTTTTGGAGGACACAAAACAATAGAAGTGAAATGTTGAGTCAGCCAGTCCGCAGGTCTTCTTTTCAATTTGTATATCACGAAATTTTGGGTGCTATTTGCAACACACGCAACAATGGAGGCCCAATTTTGAGCCCGCCCGCCCGAGAACCCGCGATAAAAAATGTCGCCAGTTATGGAATGCAGAATTCGCACATGCTTTATAAGATATCAACCCGGCAACGGGAGGATCCAAAACAGGCTGAGAAGGTGTCTGCAGAGGAGGCGAGGCTCGGAACTTCTAATTGTATCGCTCCTAACAGTTGAATGCATAATCTGTAACACGGAAGAGAGGACGATGTCGGAATCCGACAGTCAATTTGTATATTGTGGAGAGTGAAATTCCAACTGTTTCGTACCTCTGTGTCCAGTTGTCACTACTAAGAGCTAATTTAGTATTCAAAATATTTGTTTATATACTGTTAGATACTTCATAGGGACTACCATCCGTAAATAATGGCAATTTCCACCCCGCCAATACTGCATTTCATGTGTCAATTTCTATATCGCGGAACTGGGAGCAGTGTTTAGAGGACACAAATCAATAGAAGTGAAATGTTGATTTAGACAGTCCACAGGTTCGCTTGTCAATTTGTATATTGCGGAACTCTGGGTGTTATTTGTAGGCCACGGAACAATGGAGACCCAATTTTGAGCCTGCATGCCCGAGAACCCGTGATCCAAAATGTCACTAGGTATGGAATGCATAATTTGTACATGCTCTATAAAATATCATGTCCATATGTTATAGTCTCATAATACAGGGGAAGAAAATAAGGGGAAAACGATGGAGGAGTTCGCAGTGGAAGTGTAGATAATACTTGGGAAGAAGAGAAGGGAAAAAGAACTAAGTATCTTGTAGAAGAACATCTAGTGTTTGATTATTAATGCAAATGCTTGCGAATCCATGCTGAGTTGTCACCAGTTAAGCCATAAATTGCAGATCACGTAAGTATCTTTCATATCACTGTGTCCACTTGTCACTAGTAAGAGCATTGTTGATGTATATCAGGAAGGACGCAAAGTTGTTGGGGATGGAAAGTAGGAACAAATACTTTGAACAAACTTAATGTATACGGGGAACCTGTGGTGGAATTGTAGATCACAGATGTTTTGAGTGCAAGATGTATATAGCGGAACGATAAGTAGTTGAGTTCACAAGCGTCAACCCCGCAGCGGCGAACATCAAATTGGCTAAGTATGGAAAAGAACATCGATCGGTCGGATCCATGGTTTGAGGATATAGATGGAGATGTTAAGGCATGAATTGTAGATCACTAGTAAAAGAATTAAGTTCAAATCACTGAATTTCTTTGGCTATAACATGTATATGACGAAACAGGGGGCATAGGTGGTGGGTGTCGCGAACCCGGGGCCTGTTGCCCAGATAACTGGCTAAGTATTGGCCAAGAAAAAATCTTGATATCTATTTCAATATTTTTCATACTAGTATCTATCAATGGAGAAAGTTTTCATGTTTATCTGAATAGTATTCATACTAATATATATTAATGGAACGTTTATGTTTCAAATGAAAATGATTTCCCAATTTGCAAGATGCTCTTCGGCTTGCTAATTTCATTGAAACCACGAAAATTTTGACTGCAAGCTAAACATAGCACAATAAGAAACATGAACTTGAATTGTGGTCTAAACGAGATCAACTCCTTATCATATATTCATATTGTATTCGTTGCAATGACATCAGCAAACGTCGGCTCTCCATAAACATCAATATCTAAATTAAATTAAATGCAATCAAAATTTGGTGTGACTTTAAGTAATTAAAGCATAAATTGCAGACCACGGAAGTTCATAGGTTGCAAGATGTATATGACAGAACAATGGACATAGTTGTTTAATACTGCAAACCCCAACATAATTGCCTAAGCTTTGCCAAAGAGGAAGTTGTTTGTATTTATTCCAATAGTACTGATATTAATATATATGCACGGATATTATCAAATAGAAAAAGATGCAATATATACAACATACTTCACAGGAACATTGCGTCAACAGTTCAGCTGTGTTGTTGTAATTCATTAATTATTCTTAAATGTAAAATGTAAAGAAAGAACACAACATATTTTATTTAGATAGAAGTAGTGGGCAGAAGAAACGAAAGGTTGTCCTTCATGTTTAACGACACAGGGGAAGAAGGTACAAAATACAATTAAAACAAATACTAGAAATTGGAAAATACTATTAAAATATAAAAAAAAATTATTCTATATTCAAATAAGGTGGGTTACAAAATACAATTGAGGTTATTTGTGACAATAATTGTGATTCCGCCTGCCCTCGACCAATAAAAAATATGTACATTGATGAAGCTTCTTCATAGTTTTCTTGACAGCTGGAAGGACAGGAAGTTAGTGGGGATGGAAGGAAATGAGAGATACTTTGAAACATGTGTGAGTAGTGGTAAAGTGAAGGTAGTGAGTTCAACGAGCCCACGCCGGAATTGTAGATCACAGAAGTTTTGAGTGCAAGATGTACATGACGCAACAAGAAGCAGAGTTTGAAACCGCGAACCCGCCAACTGTGGCCATAAAATTGGCCAAGTATGGAGAGAAATAGCGTTCGGTCAGATTCATCATGTGATTATATATATGGAGATAAAGATATCTCAACCGGCCAAGGCTGGAACCCACGTTTATAGATAGGCAACTAAGTATATAACGACAAAGAAATAATACAAGGGAAGAAGAAAAGGGAAAAAGGACCAACGACTCTGTGGTGGAATTGTAAATCACGGAAATTTTGAGTGCAATATGTATATCACGGAACAAGAAGCAACAGAGTTCAAATGCGCGAACCCGAAACATTGACTAAGAATTGGAGATTTCATGAACCTGTTTCGTATTGTTGTGTGCAATTGTCACTTGTAAGAGTAACTAGTAAGAGCATAACCAATGCATATTAGCAAGAACATTTGTGAACCATGGCACAGTGAATCTTGCGAGTTCGAGGATACCGCAGTAGAATTGTAGATTTCCAACCCAACAACCGCGGCCATAAAATTGGCTAAGTATGGAAAGCAATAGCGGTCAGTCAGATTCCTGGTGTGATTATATAGATGGAGATAAAGAAGTCAACCCGCCAATGTTGGAACCCGCAATTATACTAAAGCAACCAAGTATATAACCAAAGAGCCATAATACATGGGAAGAAGAAAAGGGAAAAAGGACAAAGGAGTCGGTGGTGGAATTGTAGATCACATAAATTTTGAGTAGAATATGTGAACCCAGTAGTCAATTTGTATATTGTGGAGGGTTGGATGCCTACTGGGGCAGAGACGGATACTTCGAAACATTTGTGAACCGTGGTACAACAAATCTTGATGCCAACCTGAAATAGTATCCAAGAGTTTCACATTTAGTGAACCCGCCAACAGTAGGATCCAAAATAGGTTCAGAACGTGTGTGCAGAAGATGCAAGTCGTTGACGTTCAACTTGTATCATTCTGAACATTTGAATGCATAATTTGTAACACGGAAGAGTAGACGATGTCTGAACCCAGTAGTCAATTTGTATATTGTGTAGGGTGCGATGCCACCTGTTTCGTACCTGTGTCCAGTTCTCACTAGTAAGAGCTAATTTAGTATCGAAAACAATTTCTTAGATTCTGTTAGATACTTCATAGGGATTAGAATCGGTAAAAAATGGCAATATCAACCCCGCCAACCCTGCATTCCTTGTGTGAATTTGTATATCATGGAACTCAAAGCGTTGTTTGGAGGACACGGAACAATAGAAGTGCAATGTTGAGTTAGCCAGTCCGCAGGTCCACTTGTCAATTTGTATATCACGAAATTATGGCTGTTATTTGCAACACACACAACAATGGAGGCCCAATTTTGAGCCCGCCTACCCGAGAACCCACGATCATTAATTTCGCCAGGTATGGAATGAAGAATTCGTACATGCTCTATAAGATATCAAACCGGCAACGGGAGGATCCAAAACAGGATAAGAAGGTGTCTGCAGATGAGGTGAGGCTCAGACCTTCTAATTGTATCGCTCCTAATAGTTGAATGCATAATCTGTAACATGGAAGAGAGGACAATGTCGGAATCCGGTAGTCAATTTGTATATTGCAGAGAGTGCAATTCCAACCGTTTCGTACCTCTGTGTCCAGTTGTCACTACTAAGAGCTAATTTAGTATTCAAAATATTTTTTTAGATACTGTTAGATACTTCATAGGGACTACCATCTGTAAAAAATGGCAATTTCCACACCGCCATTCCTGCATTCCTTGTGTCAATTTCTATATCGCGGAACTGGGAGCACTGTTTGGAGGACACGGAACAATAGAACTGAAATGTTGATTCAGCCAGTCCACAGGTTCGTCAATTTGTACATCGCGGAACTGTGGGTGTTATTTGTAGGCTACGGAACAATGGAGATACAATTTTGAGCTCGCCTACCTGAGAACCCGCGATCCAAAATGTTTCTATGTATGGAATGCAGAATTTGTACATGCTCTATAAAATATCATGTCCATATGTTATAGTCCCATAATACACGGGAAGAAAATAAGGGGAAAAGGATGGAGGATTTCGCAGTGGAAGTGTAGATAATACAAGGGAAGAAGAGAAGGGAAAAAGAACTAAGTATCTCGTAGAAGAACATCTAGTGTTTGATTATTAATGCAAATGCGTGTGAATCCCTGCTGAGTTGTCACCAGTTAAGCCATAAATTGCAGATCATGGAAGTATCTTTCAAATCACTGTGTCCACTTGTCACTAGTAAGATCATTGTTGATGTATATCAAGAAGGATGCGAAGTTGTTGGGGATGGAAAGCAGGAACATATACTTTGAACAAACTTAATGTATACGAGGAACCCGCGGTGGAATTGTAGATCACGGATGTTTTGAGTGAAAAATGTATAGAGCGGAACGATAAGCAGTTGGTTTCACAAGCGTCGGCCCCGCAGCGACGAACATAAAATTGTCTAAGTATGGAAAAGAATAGTGGTCGGTTGGATATGTGGTTCGAGGATATAAATGGAGGTGTTAAGGCATGAATTGCAGATCACCAGTAAAAGCATTAAGTTCAAATCATTGAATTTCTTTGGCTACAACATGTATATGATGAAACAGGGGACATAGGTGGTGGGTGCCATGAACCCGGGGTCTGTTTCCCAGATAACTGGCTAAGTATTGGCCAAGACAAAGTTTTGATATCTATTTCAATATTTTTCATACTAGTATCTATCAATGGAGAAATTTTTCATGTTTATCTGAATAGTATTCATACTAATATATAGTAATGGATCGTTTATGTTTCAAATGCAAATGATTTCCCAATTTGCAAGATGCTCTTCGGCTTGCAAATTTCATTGAAACCACAAAAATTTTGACTGCAAGCTAAACATAGCGCAATAAGAAACATGAACTTGAATTGTGGTCTAAATAGTAGTGCAATCTCTAAAATTCGATACACTTGCCAAATATGTGTTGTTGGAAGAAGCTATATACTTAAATGAAGAACTATTTTTCACGTGACCTCAAAATCCATTACAATTCCCAGCAAGAAAAAAAAGAAGTTCAACCAACAAATCTCCAGGCATCCTTTTCAACCAATCAAAGCATTGAAGACAGGGAGAACACCAACCAGAACATACTTGTTCTTTTTTCTTCATCCTCTCTGAGTTTCTCCTATATAACAGAGTTTTTTTTTTACTCAAAGCTCATGTCACATAAAACCAGTTTGTCTTCTTTCATGTGCCCCTCAATCGCATCTCTAAGTTGTCTTACATGTCCATGACCAAGAACATTAGAACGAAGGCACCCTAAAGTGCAACTCTTTGATGATAGAGAGAAATAGCAATAAGTATTTAAAACAAACGTTGGATGGCCTTCCATAGATTTTTTGTTGATTCATTGTAATGACAGATGTTATCGATATTTTCACTTATTAATGCCAATCTTTTTGAATACGTACGTTGAATAGTGACTAACAACACGTATTAAAATTCCCATATCTGAGCAGATTCTCAAATCTGACATCTAAGATATGCACAATATTAAAGAGGGACATGACGTCAAGGCCTCTGTGGGTGACACGTTCATCAACTATGCTGAAGCTTTTAAGAAAACTATAACTGCACAAGCAAAAAAATAAAATAAAAAGTATTTTTGCAAATTCAAAATGCAGGCAAAAAGAAATTACCAGATCTGATAGTATTCGCCTGTCTATTCATTTTAATGGGAGATGTCCTCGAGCTTTCCAGTTGTTAAAGCCCATCATTTCGAAATGCATAATATTAAAGAGGGACATGATGTCAAGGCCTCTATTGGCGACACATTCGTGAACTATGCTGAAGCTGTTAAGAAAACTAAAACTGCACAAGCAAAAAAAACAAAAAAAAATTATTTTCACAAATTCAAAATGCAGGCAAAAAGAAATTACCAAATCCCGTAATATTCTCCTGTCTATTCATTTTAATGAGATATGTCCTCGAGCTTTCCAATTATTAAAGTCCATCTTTTCGAACCTGTCTGGTCAGTTCTGACTTTTGAAAACATATTTAATGTGTATTGGGAAGCGCTGAAGGTAGCGGGGATGGATCCCTATGTAACAGACGTTACTACTATTTTTCTGTTTTTTATTGAGGACCGTATCTAAAACGTACGTAAAGAAAAGTGATTCGAGAATGCTAGTTTTTTTGCACTAGCCCTTCAAGTTCAAATACTTCGCAAGTCTGATTGTCAATTTGTATATCGCGGAACTCTCCATGCTATTTGTAGGATACAGAACAACAGAAACTGAACTTAGAGCCCGCCACCCCGAGAACCCATGATCCAAAAAATGCTTACTATTTTTTTTGTGTTTTTTGTCCACCAGGGTATGTAAAACATATGTAAAGTAAACTATTTCGAGAATTATAATTTTTTTGGACATGACGCCCTTCAAATTAAAATAGTCTACAAGTCCGATTGTCAATTTGTATATCGCGGAACTCTCCGATTGTCAATTTTCAGACACCTACCCTGAGAACCCGTGATGCAAAAACTGGCTAACTATGGGATGAGGGCTCCGTCCATGCTTTATATATCTACTTTATAAAATTACATATTTCCTATGTTTAAATTACGATGTCCAGGAGCCCTTCTTATAAAGAAAACTAATTCGAAAATGCTAATGTATACACCATAGTTCGATACAACCTATCCGCGAAGCCGCGTCCATAAAATTGGCCAAGTATGGAACCGAACTGCAGTCGGTCGGAATGATGGCGGAACTCTCTGTGCTATTTGCAGGGCACGGAACAATAGAAGCCCAATTTTCATCCCACCACCCCGAGAACCCGCAATCATTAACTTATGTTGTCCAGGAAACCTATAATTTCATAAATTGCATTCTCTTCTGTCTAGGAAGCCTTCCTTTAAAGAAAACTAATTCAGGAAAGCTAATGTATACACCGAACACGACCTGTCATAGTTCAATAGAACCTATTGGCGAAGTCACGTCCATAAAACTGGCTAAGGATGCAACCGATAGCAATCAGTCGAAATAACCACATAAATGCGAGAAACTAGAGTCAAACACAGTTTACAATTGGAAAGTAAAACGGAGAGAACAGGTATATCTCCCACACAACAAAAGGCATTGTCATAACTATGAAACCATAGTAATAGAGAATTAATGGAAAAAGCATCAGCAGCTATGAAATATATTTTGAGGCCGACAAATTCTGCTTCAACGCATAACAGATGCAATTTACATCGCCTGTAATTCTTCAGTCTGTTATTTTATCCTAATAGTATTCTACACAAACCACATTGTAAAAAAATCAAATTAAAATAGTTTGCAAGTACTATTGTCAATTTGTATATCACGGAACTCTCTGATTGTCAATTTTCAGCCACTTACCATGAGAACCCGCGATACAAAAACTGGCCAAGTATGGGATGAGGGCTTCGTGTATGCTTTATATATCTACTTTATAAAATTACATATTTCCTATGTTTTATTTATGTTGTAGGAAACCTATAATTTGATCAATTGCATTCTCTTTTGTCCAGGAGGCCTTCTTTTAAAGAAAACTAATTCGGGAAAGCTAATGATCGGAATGATCATTGAACTCTAGATGCTATTGCAGGGCACAGAACAACAGAAGCCCAATTTTCAGCCCACCACCCCCAGAACTCGCCAGCATTAACTTATGTTGTCCAGGAAACCTATAATTTCATAAATTGCATTATCTTTTGTCCAGGAGGCCTTCTTTTAAAGAAAACTAATTCGGGAAAGATAATGTTTACACCGAACACGACCTATCATAGTTCGATAAAACCTATTGGCAAAGTCGTGTCCATAAAACTGGCTAAGTATGCAACCGAACGACGGTCGGTCAGAATGACCACAGAAACGCGAGAAACTAGAGTCAAACGCAATTTACAACAGGAAAGTAAAAGGGAGAGAACAACTATATCTCCCACATAGAAAAAGGAATTCTCATAACTATGAAACCATAGTAACATAGAATCCATGGAAAAAGCATCGGCAGCTATGAAATATATTTTGAGACCAACAAACTCTACTTGAACGCATAATAAATGCAATTTATATTGCCTGCAATTCTTTACTCTGTTATTTTATCTTAATAGTATTCTACGCAAACTGCAGTTCAAAAAAAATGTAACCAAAGATCCAACCACAAATGTAGCTTCCCAACATTGCAAACCCTGGGCAAACAAGAACAAGAACCAAATAAAAACCCAACTAACAATCGCCAAAAGGCCCAACTACAGGCGCAGGATTGGAACCCTACAAAGTCGTATCAAACAACAATAAACAACATACAGCAAAGAAAGAAGCAAGCAGCAAAGTTGAATCAAGCAACAATAAACAACATATAGTGAAGAAAGAAGCAAGCAACAACCACCCCCCAGGAACGATGTTGTTCCAATTGCAATTGAAGAAACTCAAACGTGCAAACTAAAACAACATGAACACGCAAGCAAGAACAATGACAGCATGCAAATAAGAAATCAATGCCATGCAAAAAACAAGCATGGACCAGTGAACCAGCAATGTTGCTGGAGCATATAAATTTTAAAAACAGAAGAAAATGTCTTGTAACAAGCATGTTAAGTAACCATTCAACACTACCAACCCTGTTAGGTAAACATTTAAGTCTGTCAGGAATGCACTGTAAACATTTAAGAAAAAAATTCAATGTGGCATGTCTCTCACGTATCCCAAATAAATAATTATAGTTTTTGTAACAATAGTTCGAACACCAGAGAACGTATTGGAAAGCCAAACATTCGATATGCCACCATATCAAACATTGCCATAAATTTACCTAGCATAAAATGTTAAACCAAACATTAGAATTAATGCTAGCATTGATCCACTTTCGATGAATGCATAACAAAATATATGATTCAAAAAGACCATATACGATCAAATACTTTTGATATGCCAACATATATAACATTGGGAATCGAGAAGCCGGCAATAAGACCTCCAATACCTTGTCCAATCTTATCATGACAAATATGGTATTTTTTTTATAGAAAAATCGATGTTTTCAGTTCCCTGGTCCCAACAATACATAATATGGAAATATTTATGGTCAAAGGACATACTAATATGAAGTCAACAATTTATCGATCGCTATAGTCCCTCTATGCCTACGGCAGGGACTAATAAGAATGGAAACATTATGAAGATGATGGATAGATTTTGTGTATTTTTATAAAGACTAATGATTTTGAAAATTATGGTAAAGAAGATAATGGTGATGCAAGCAAAAATAGAGATTATGTTAGTGTTTTGTTAGTGTTTTTTTTTTCCATTTTTCAATACAATTAACTATGATTAATTGTAAGTTTACATAGCCATCCCTAAGTGCCTAAACAATTATCTTTTGTTAATTTTGGGCCTCTTCCATTGTTATATATAGTGGTCTTCCTCTTGTATTGTATAATATCATATATTCAGATCTATTTTTATGTTGATGTTTTGTTCTATGGAGTTTAGGCTCATTTACAATCTGGGTTAGACTATATGGTATCAAAGTAGGATTTTCCTTCCCTACTTTCTTGTGTGACAACATATTCAACTCTCATTTCTCCGCTACCTAGTTTTGGCCCTCGAATCTTGTTATTGGATTGTATTTCATTTACTTCCGAATCATGGCCTTCATTCTCAAATTGTGGCATTGTTTCCTTGATCTAGAGACTTGTGACTCTCCTTTTGTGACCTTGTGGATTTTCATCTTCAATATCTATAACATACCTCACTATTTGATCTATTTAACAATATATGTGAATGGTGATGTCCATGTCATTACTCATGAATTGATATGATTGTCAGAATTCGTTCCATCTCTCATCAGGGGTGAAGTCAATATGTTGTTCTCTATGTGGAGTTGTCACTCATATCATGGAACAATACAATGTTTCTTTACCTCGAGGTTATCATCACTACCATCTATTGGCTCGTCCTTCCCTCGCAAGCGGTCCTCAACACTAGTCCCCCATGTTTCCTCCTTCCCATGACAAGAAGAAATTGATCATCTACAAAATTTCTTACAAGTATTCCCAACACAAATTGAAGGGTAGCTTGAATGATGCCAACTATATAAAGTACTTTTTAATCAATAAATTCAAATATCCTTGTCTTCTAATGGCAAGGGTATTTCTATTGGTTCAACTGCATTGGTATCCCTTGTAGGATTTGGATCCTTTGCCAATTGTGCTATAATTCAAACTATGGATTTTTTTATTCCAAAAGTGTTTTGGGAAACATTTACTGGATATTTTTTCATCCTATTACCAATTATTTTGCATGATCAATGATCATGGAGAGATTACTTATTGATGTCTTACATGTGAAGGAGTTTGTGTTTTTGGAGGTTCATGGCATAATTGTTTTCCAATTTTATTGTATTTGGACATTGTTGGCAATGTTTCTGTCGTAACTCTTCAATGAAGCCTCCATTTTATGTCTTCTTTGAAGCATTGGTAATAGCATTCCTCTCTCTTTCCAACAATTCATTGCATCCCACATTTGATGCCTTTTTTGAGATTCTTTCTTTTTTCTCATAGGTTGGATAAATTAATATAATTGATTCTTGGTGTGCAATGCTTCCTGAGGTGATTCTTTCTACTTAACCATTTTTTCAACATCAACTACTTTTTAAGAGTGAGCCTCATATCAAGCACCAATTCCTATTTTGACTCAATAGTCGTAGTAGCTAGCAACCCATACACTCCAATGAAATGGATTGGCATCCATAAGAACACTCATATTATGATGTTTTTGTTGATTGTGCATTTTGAGTTTGGAATCATTTTAAAGGATTAGTCTCTTTGCTTGATAATTTTGAAATTTGTTGTTTGGATTTCCACATGGCTCTTTGATGGCCTTGATAGCTTGGGGATACCTAGCCATATTTAGAGTTTTGTACATACGTCATTTTTGTACCTTTTAGTGTTTCCAAGCCTCATTGCTCATTTGATGGTTGATGGTGATTGCTTATGTTCAAAGCCTTTGTTATTGTTCCTCGCTGGCACCTATTTTTCTGAATCATTTATGTGGAGGTTGTCGTGTTTTCCATTCTCGTGCCTCTGCAATTGAACCTCTTATGCTTCATAATTCAAATAAGCTCTTCAAGGTTACTTGGATCTCCTCTTCAAATTTTTGGTCATACTTCATTATTGGAACTTTGAGCCCCCTCAAGACTTCTTCTATTTTCATTCAATGTGTGATTATGAGATCTTCAGTTTAAGCTCCAATGCCATTTTCAACACTAGCATTTTTTTCTCTTTTGTAGAAGGGTTTTTCATGTGGTTCTTCTCCTTTTCTCCACTTGTGAGAGTCTATTTTGTATTTGGATACCTAATAAGGCATTGTTGTCAAGACCCAACTTTTTCTTATGTTTCCTCCTTGCACTTCATTTAAGGGGGCATGCTAATGTCTTTTTCCTATTTTCCAATATAACCAACTATTGTTAGTTGTAAGCTTGTGTAGGCATCCCTAACTACGCAGACAATTATCTTTTTCTAACACTATCCCTCTTCCATTATTATATATAGTAGGCATCCTCTTGTATTGTATAGTAATAGATATACAAATATGTTTTCTTGTTTTTTTTTTTGTTCCTCACATTGCATTTAAGGCAGCATGTTAGTGTCTTTTTCCCATTTTCCAATACAACCAACTATTGTTAGTTGTAAGCTTATGTAGGCATCCCTAATTGTGGAGGAAACTATCTTTTGTTAATGCTATGCCTCTTCCATTGTTATATATAGTAGGAAATATCTTGTATTGTATAATATTAGATATAGAGATCTATTTTCTTGTTTTTGTTTTATTTTATGGAGTCTAGGGTCATTTACAATCTCAGTTAGACCTATATTTCTACAAGTTAAAATATGTGAATACAATTGATTAACTCCAACTAGAGATTCCCTCGGATGGGGTGGCACCTAGCCCTCAAGAAACACCCGTCACACATGCGCCCGACGTATTTAACACTCACGACCACTACCCTTCTTCCCTGACAACTCAATATGTGTAGCATTCACTCAAGAAGGGGGGTAGTGCGCATGCACATGAAGAAGGTTTTAATGGCGCACATACAACAACGATTGAGGCTCATCAGAGAAGGTACGAGGAAGATCAGTGCCATCACTTCGGTCTTTATGGAAACTTTCCCTATCACTTCAGTTGTTTTCATGGAGGTAAAGCATAGCCATTATTATTTCATTCTAGATTCGCATTCAGTTTCCCATTTCTCTCATGGTATTTCTCCCTTTTGGTGTTGGGATATCATTCTCGTCTGTGTCTCTCCAATGTTGCATGAACAAGGAAAGCCGAAGCGTGGGCTGACCTATTACAATTTTGTAGACCAACATCCTCGATCGAGCCCCTCTTCATCCCTCTCTCTGCCCCCTATCCCCTTCATTAGACATGTTGGCCCTACCTAGTCTGATTAGAATTGGATTGATGAAGACAATGCAGTTACATACATCGAGGAATAAATCCCTATATTTCCCCCCCAAGCCCCTTCAGACTCTCTCTTGTGCACTGTTCCAGACCCTTAGGAACCCTTGTTCAGTTCAGAACAACTGCCTCAAAGCGTCGACCCTATGACAGAATTGGGTGGTTATCTGGTTGAGGAAGAGATTCCTCCAGAATGGTTGGAGGAAACAAACATGTCGATTGCACCAGTTGTTAACGAACCTCCAAACGTTGTATCCCCTGCTGTTGGATTACTGAGATGGGGGGTGAATCAGTAATAGAGCAATTTAATCCTTGTTAACCATATAATCTAAGTGTTATATCAATGAATCATTATTATCCAATAACTGCAGAGTAAATAAGCAATGAACAAATGAACAAACATACACATACACAGTACACCAGTGTTTTACATGGAAACCCAAATCAGGAGAAAACCATAGAATGTTTTTTCTTATATGTCTTGAAGAATTACATTCATTGGAAGCACCAACTTCCTTTGTTTTCTAGCTGCAACTGGAAGGAGGCTCCAAACCGATAGTTTCTCAGGATACAATTCGAGGGAAGCTCCAACTCCCCAATTCTCTGGCTACAACCAAAATGAGGCTACAACCCCCTATGTTCTCCGACTACAATCAAAAGGTGGCTACAAACACCTGTCCTTGCCCCGTCCTACCAACCCGAAGTAGACGCAGAATGATGAAACCATTGTCAACCTGTCACTGTGAGATATACCATTGTAAACTTGTACCAATAAATCTGAACCATGCATCAACCTGTACCTCAACCTATAATCAACCTGTACCATAAACAAGTGCATCAACCATGCACCAACATGTACCAAATAACATGTAATTAACCTGTACCATAAACAAGTGCATCCAACCATGTACCAAGTATGTACCAATCATCTGTCAACTACTCATCAACTATGACTCATCAATATGTACCAACATCATCAACTATACACCTCATGTATGTGTCAACTCATCAACTACTTGTCTCAACCATGTACTCAACATGTACCTCAACCAAAATCCCTCATCAATTTCATCATCCAAATATGATTTGTATATCTATAATAGACCAGGTGTATATGATCACATTCCTGCAAACCTTCCTTAACTCCAACAACAATAGACTAGCATTTTCATCAAACTTTTATTTAGTCTCACATGCCTAGTTTTGGATTAGTCAACAACCCTAACTTGAAGTAATCATAACTCTGTACCTGTAATGTATAAAGATATGAAACTGATACACAATGTTATTCAATGTATTTAATTCAATTCCTCCAGGTGTCACTACTTGGAACCTCTCAGAACAAGAGTTATAGAAAAAAATTGCATACCTTGTTGAATTATGTCTTATTCTAGAGAGCAACCTTGTAGAGCGTGCCCTTCACGGAATATTTTTTGAATTGATATGAACCTTTTACACAGCATACTATAGACTGTAATCTAATCAACACATTTGGTTTCACTAAATTTAGATCTGTTATGAGTAATTTATGACATTTTTACCTGAAACACCTGTTTTTGACTAGTTTCAGGACTAGCCACAAACCCTGTTTTCCACGGAGTGTAAATCCAAAAATATAATGACCCACAAGATTAATGTTTTACCATAGATACTAGGATATGTTTTCTCAATGGAATAGAAATTTCACAGTCTGGATCATTATATAAAAAAAGTTATAGCGAAAATGGTGAGATGACCTGTAAATAACATACCTTAGAAAGCACCATCAAAAGAATTTATCCTTCCTTGCATTTCGGCCTTCTTTTCTTCACCTTACCTAAAAATTTTGGCTTATATATCCTTGGTTACCTCAGAAACCTATAGATATTCAATATGCTCAAGTGTATTTAAAATGAGAGAGTCGTGCCTCTTATTTATACTCTCCAAATAGCTTCCTTAAAAACATCTTCTAGGTCACTTGGCCCCACTTTCCTTATTTTAGGGTTAACCCACTTCTAATTTATCCATTAAATTTATTATTGAAACAATTTATTTTGTATTCACTTTGAATTATA
>SNQJ01S0000460.1:335741-370624 GCA_010110895.2 Picea sitchensis
TCTAAGCAGGTTGGTAATCACTTCATTTATGTAGTGTTGTATGTTGATGACATGTTGTTGGTAGGAAATAACATGGATGTTATCAAGGAGGTGAAATCACAGCTATCCTCCAAATTTGACATGAAAGATCTCGGTGCTACTAACTTCATTATGGGAATGGAGATTAAAAGAGATCGTGCAAACAGGAAACTCTGGTTGAATCAGAGACAATATGTTGAGATGATATTGCAAAGGTTTAATATGCATGGAAGTAAACCGGTCAAGGTTCCTATTCCTATAGGTGTAAAGTTATCTGCAGATCAGTGTCCCAAGAAACAGGAAGAAGAAGAGGACATGTCCCATGTTTCGTATGCCAGTGCAGTTGGCAGTTTGATGTATGCAATGGTCTGTACTAGACCGGACATTGCACATGCAGTGGGAGTTTTGAGCAGGTATATGTCAAAACCAGGGAAGGAGTATTGGACAATAGTAAAGAGGGTCTTCAAGTATCTTTGTGGCACTACCAGTTATGGATTGTGCTACCAGGGAAGACCATGATTGGACAGAGTGTTGGACATACATGGCTTTGTTGATGTAGACTAGGTTGGAGATCTGGATCGCAGAAGATATACAAGTGGGTATGTGTTTAACCTATTTGTAGGAGCAATCAATTGGATGAGCAAAAGACAGGTTGTAGTGGCACTCTCAACTACAGAAGCTTAATACATGGTAGCCACTCATGCAAGCAAGGAAGCAGTATGGTTACAAAGATTGTGTTCAGGTATTGGCTTGGTACAACAAGCAGTGAGATTAGATTGTGATAGTCAGAGTGCAATCTTCCTGGCAAAGAACCTAGCTTATCATTCGAAGACAAAGCATATTGATGTTCAGTATCACTTTCTGAGAGACATGGTTGAGGAAAAGAAGGTGTTGCTGGAAAAGGTTGACACTTTGAAGAATGTTGCAGATTCATTGACAAAGTCTATGAGCACAGAAAATTTCTCCTGGTGTAGAGTAACAATGGGCATTGCTACCCTAGATTGTTGACTATATAATCTCTTGGACCCCTGGATGCAAAGAAAACAACAAGTGGGAGAATGTTGAGTATGTGTTATATTCTTTGCATGTGTGTGTGTGGGTGCGTCATATATGAAAACTGTGTCTGAAATAACTTCTTTAGGGAGGTAGGCCCCTTTTAGCCACTTTACCCTGTTTGTGTGCATATTGGTTGTTTGATTATTTTTGGTTTTCTCTTTGATTACTAGTTGGCCTTAGGATTTTATACTGAGTTTTCATTATCATGGATAGTGGAGTTCCTTTGGCTCCCTCATTTACCGCTACCTCCCCCATGATGATCACTCATTTCATGGGGACGAATCCGTCCTCTTTTCATAATGGTATGCATAATTATGACACTTAGTCCATGCCTTGGGTCTCTAATCATTTTCATCTTGATATGCCAACTGTGCTCCCACCCTTTCCATGTTGGGTATGTGTTATATTCTTTGCATGTGTGTGTGTGGGCACGTTAGATTTGACAATTGTGTTCGATGATCCCTCTAGTAGTGCACTTCGTGTCGTGTGCGTCGGGCGCTTTCCTTGGGGGGGGTCAAGTATGCCCCCCCCCCCTTGTTACACGTAGCGTAAAAAACAATTGGGCGGTTTTTTCTATTTTTAGCATATTTTTTTATTTTTAGCGGTTTTCTAAATTAATCATGTATTAAGGGATTAGGGTTTTGGTATCTACAGAATACCTAAAAACATTGTATATATTGTATGGTGAATGGTGAAATGGTGAATGGTGAAATGGTTTTCCCTGTTGAGGGTTTCCGGTATAAATCTCTGTGTACTATATGAATGAGCCATTGATTAATTTATGTTTTTCTTAAGAATCTATATGCATTGCTTTACTTCACAGGTTTAAAACTTACATATACCTACCCCTCGAATTTGAACTTGTGACTGCTTAGGAGGAAAAGCATGTTCTTAACCATTAGGCCCACTGAAGTTGAATTGGGTTACTTAGAGGTGTTGAGATTTTGGTAATTCACTCGATTCCGAGAAAACCTTCTTATTATAAACAGAATATCATGAATCACATTGTATAGTAAAAAAAACACCTACATTTATCTATAAAGAATTCATGTGATTAAAAAAATGTTTATCTACAAAGAATTCTCTTGATTAAAAAAATGTCTACGCTCAATTACAAAACAGGGGTGCAACTTCTCTTCAACAAGATTAATATTGTCAAAATATTTATAAAAGATTATGTCATCATTATACAACTTCATTACAAAACAATGTGTGATCATTATACAACTTCATTACAAAACATTGGTGCAATTTTTCTTCAAGATTAATATTGTCAAAAGATTTCTAAAAGATTATGTCATCATTATACAACTTCTAAATGCTTTGTTAGAAAAGAAAATAGTTGTACTAGAATGAAGAAACCATGCTAGCATTTTAAATATTTCTTCTTATAGTGAGTTCTAACTTTGAAAATGAATTTGTTGTATTTAAAGTAGTGAGGTGCTTTATAGTTTAGTATGAGGAAGATGTTGTCACTGAACTTATATTACATTATATGATAAAAAATAAATTTAAATAATAAATAAATAACTATGTATCTACATATGTACGTGACAACATCAAAAAATTAAATGAGTCTAGATTGATCTTAAACTTAGATTTATCAAACACCTAGAAAGATCAAATTTCTTAAATTATAAAAAAAAAATCATTTACTATAAAAGAATTAATACAAACATAAACATGGAATTAAATGATTAAAAAAATATACATTAATGTTTGATAAATCCAAATTTAAGATGAATCTAATATTTATTTATTTATCCCCGGATGGGGTGACACGCAGGTATAGGGAGACAGGTGGATCCGCACCCGGCCCTGGCATAAATGTTGATGGCCGCCACCCACGAGCATGACTTAAAGATGGGGGACGACCATCGCTGCAGCTTCAGGATGGAGGGACCTTTCCCTCGAGCGACAAGGTACGATTTTAGTGTTTCAGTTATGGCAAAGGTTAATTGCGAGAGGATGGCCTCGGCTCTTGTTCATTTCGTTTTCAATTCGCCCAGTAAGAGCAGGTCTGCACCAGCCACGGCCTTGGTTATAGACCGAATGCTCTGGTGGGATCTGGCATTCACCGCGCATTTTGCATTCTGGCATTCTGCTCTCTCGCTGCATTTTTTCCTGCATCTAACGAGACTGAGCTCGCTCGCCCGCGATTCATACCTGCAACTGCTCTTCTGCCTTCATCGGCATTTTCTTTGCGTCTTCTCCATGGCCCGAAAGAGAGGTAAACCTCGCCGTGGCTCGGCCTGGGAGGTGCATAAGGCGCAGCGGCTTTGTAAGGAACAACTCGAACGGGCCTTGTCTCTTGCAACATCAATTCTTCAGAAGAAAGCCAGAGCAGAGAAACGGGCTAGGCTTGCCACCATTGTTGAGTCTGGAGCTGGTTGCAGCCGTGATGTCAAGAAGAAAGCGCCGGAAGCGAGGCAGGAAGTCGGAACTGAGGAGGAGTTTCCCCCCTGCATTGTGGAGGAAATCCCGTTTGTGGAGGACCTGACGACTATGGAGTTCACCCGAGTGGCAATCAAGAGGGAGGACTGCAAGCCCACTCCGGCACTAGTTGATTACATCCCCGGATGTATCGTGGAGGAAATACCCTGGCCTGGTGACGATAATTGCAGTTGCCATAATGCGGGAACAAAGGTTGCAAAAGATGTTGGGGGACAGCGGCTGTTAGATGCGGGTTCTGGAGCGACGGTGGACGAGGGTGGCAGCGGGAATGGCTCACTCATCCGGGATGAACACCTAGCTCTCATCTTCGACCTCCGGGGACACTTGGTTGATCTGGAGTATCGGGCCCTCTGCATGGGTCCTAGAATGGACATGTTCCTCGACGCATTTTCCAACGCACAACCCAAGCGGAAATGTCCACTCTGCTCGCAAGCTTTTTCCATCCTGGTTGGGACCATGCAGCAAACTGGCGAGGATGACAGGTCACCAGGCACCTAGGTTTTTATGTTATCTTGGTTCTTAGTTTTTATGTTACTGTTTTTATATGAACTTAGACCAAAGACATCTATCCTGGTTTCCTCCGGGCAGGACAGATGCCACTCTGTTTTTATGTTTTATAATGCTATTGCTACTCACTCCCTATACTTGCTGGTTTCCGATAATCGGCAGCATTTTGGGTGATACCAGACCTACCCTTTTGTATAACTCTGTAAAAGTTTTGTCTATCTAATATAGCAGGATCCACACTTTTTTATTTAAAAAAAAAAAAATATTTATTTATTTATATTTAAAATATGATTGAAAAAATATCAAATACAAAAATATTAACAACTAAAAATTATTAATTAAAATATTTACTTATTAAAAATAAGTATCTTTAATTTTATGAAAGTTGTATATCATTTTAGGCTTATATAATAATAATAAATATTGAAACATATATATTAAATCCCATATAAAAATGCTCACTAATTTATGATAATGACTTATACATTAAAAATTTAAATTTCATCGAAACATATACTAAATTCCCTATCATTAAAATTATTAATTGAAATATTTACTTATTAAAAAATATATCTTTTATTTTATGAAAGTTGTATATCATTTTAGTGTAATAATAATAAATATTGAAACATATATATTAAATTCCATATAAAAATGCTCACTAATTTATGATAATGATCATCGAAACATATATACTAGCACAGCCGCTAATTCCCGGCTGAGAACGCCGAAAGGTCGGCTAAGAACGCGTGCCATAAAACGTCTGTGGTAATTTGTAATCCGTCTGTGGTAATATGAAACGTTTGGTTGCACAGTTTAATCCTATTTAATCGTTTAAACATGGCAATTACATATCCTTACAGTAATTTTTTAATGTGATTAGGTAAATGTTAAAAAGTAAACATGTTAACGGATGTCTTGATAAATGCAAGAAAGTTATGAACAATAAATCTGACCCTTTGATTTTGGAGGACGACTAAGAATATGCCAGCATCTTCAATGCATAGCCATCAGATTAGGGTTTAAGGTTAAATATGGTTAAAAGATCATTAATTGTGCCCATTGTCAATAGATATACGCCTTTCGGCGTAATTAGATTCCATATCATTTTGATGTTAAATCAATAAAAATTCATTGAGAGGTGTGTTGGTTTGCTCACTAATTTAAGATAATAACTTATAAAAAAATATTTAAAGTTTATGAGAACTCGTTCTCTCTCTTTATAAGTGGATGGGAATCAATACACAAAGGAGCTAAAGTTCAAACCATTGATAATCCTAGTGTTGTTTTTTTTTTTAAATAGAAAAAAAAAAAGATCTTTTGCATTAATATTGTTTTTATAGTTCTTTCTGATCATTTTTACAATGCTATAAGAGAGTTAAGTAATGCTATAAGAGAGTTAAGTGATAACAAATTGATAACAAAAATTACATATAATTACAAAATAGTTGGAATCTAATTTTACAGTTATCCATATAGTTGGACTTTTCTCAGAGGTTTCTAAATACATTCCAATAAAAATAGTTTAGTCATTCCCTTTACAACATTTAAATTTTAATTGTATTGTAGTCTTTCAAAAAATATATGTGCCTCCTTCAATATTCTCGGCTACATATATATCATTCTAGTCCAGTACCAGAGCATCTTTAGATAGTTGATCTACTTCTTTGTTGAACTCCCTGTAAATATGTTGAACTTTTACTTGTTGAAATCTCCCACACAACATTCAAATTTTTTGCATCCAAGGTTGAAGAGAGACCACCTGTAGAATGTTGTCATTATTAAACCAGTCAATTATAACTTTTGAGTCACCTACCAGTTGTAACCTTGTTACCTTTTTATAGTAGGCAAAATGTAAGATGCACCACAATGTTAGGAATTCCCCCTAGTGTTTGATCCTCTTCCACAATTCATCTTAAGTCTGTAAGTACCCAAAACTGGGCACTTCAAAATAGCTCCTGCACCGCATTTAGACCCCTTGTCTTGTGAGGCCCCGTCAAAAAACCCCATTGCCAGATTGTTGTCAAGTAAATGAGGTCTAACAACCCTGCAACTCTTAGTATCTTTTGGGATCTTTAATTCACCTAAGGCCTGTAGAATCCTGCTACAAACTCTCACCAGATTTGGAGGATGATCTTCAAAGATCACCAAATTCTTATGTTTCCATACCTCCCAACAGACGAAACAAGGAATTTATTTCCAATTAACCTCCTTCCTAATCCAATTTTGTAGACATTCAACAATTTGTCCTCCTACCCAATGATTCATTAGTTTTAAGTCCTTAATAATTGAAGACCAAATATCTTTTGTAAAGTTACACTCCACAAAAATATGATATATTGTTTCCTCATCTTTCCCACATAGAACACATCTACTAGGCCCTGATAATCTTCTTTTGACCGGATTCTCCCAAGTGAGAATCCTCTGTTCAAGCATTAACCAAATAAAAAGCTTAACTTTTAAAGGGAACTACCAAATCCAGAGATCATTATACCAACAATTTGTTTCTTTTGCCACCTTTTCCAGCATCTATACTTCATAAGCATGTTTTGCATTCACCTGTCCTTTTTTTGTATCTCAAGACCATAACAAAATATCTTTTTCATTGCTTAATTCAATTCTCGGACCTATAAGCCCCTTTATAAAATTATCCCATTCTTCTTTTTGATATCCATCCAACCCCAAATGCTCATACCTTTTCCATCTTGTAATATTTGTGTTTTCCCAATCTTTTGTCCCAGCATTTGCAATAAATTCTATGCCTTTTTATTTCATAGTAGAGATTAGATTCCATGATAACTTATAGTAACATTGTGACCCAACCATAGGATCAGCTCCAATCCTAATGTCCCTTCCATTCCTAGGTTTCCACACTATCCAATATATTAAGATAGATAATGAAGAAGTAAGGGCCCTCCAAATATTTGAAATTCCATTCCAATTTTTCTTACCTTCTCTGAGCCACTCAGTAACATATTTGTTTTTGATGTATTTTTTCAAAATCAGCCCATGCCAAAGATTCAGAACCATGAGACATCTCCAAAAAAAAAAATCCACCAAATCTTTTCCAAAGGTATAAATATTTTTTATACCCCATCCTCCATCCTTTTTTGGTTTTGTTATCTTTTGTCAGCTGATCAAATGAATCCCTTCTTTTAATTTGTTTCCAGTCCACATGAAACTAAACATCCTCCTTCTGATGTTTTTTAAAGTACCCTTTGGGATCTTTGCCACTGATAGCCAATACACAAGGATTTTTTCGAGAACAACTTTCATAAGTGTGAACATTCCCCCTAAAGACAACCATCTATGGCTCCAGTTTGCTATTCTTTTTTCAACTTTTTTCTCCAGCCAAGTCCAGTCAACCTTAGTGTAGCAATTTGGTTTTAAATGACATCCTATATACTTAAAACCATCATCTATTGGTTTTACTTCATATGGCATAAACTCCTTCAACATAACAATTTCCTCCTCATTCCATCCAGCTTCAAGAAAAGTAGACTTTTGAGGGATGAAAGCCATCCATGTCGCTTGACAAAATAAGTCCAGGACTTGTTGAAAATTTTTCCATTCAAATAAGTTTACATTTCCAAAAAGAATAATTTCATCCACAAACATCAGATGTGTGATTTTTAGCCCTCTTTCCACATATACTCCTTCTAATTTATTATCCCTTACTTGCTCCTATAAGACTCTACTTAATCCTTCCACAACAAGCAGAAAAATTAACGGGGGTAAAGGGAACCCTTGCCTTAATCCCCTTGAGCTCTTATGGAAACTAGAGGGCCCACCAATGATCAACACAACAAAATTTGTTGAAGTCACACATCCTAGTATCCAATATGTTTCTTCTAAAATTAAACCCACCTATAACAGTACAAGCCTAAGGAATCCCCAGTCCACTCTGTCATAAGCCTTAATCAAGTCCAATTTTAAGACCATTGCTTTGATATTTTTTATCTTTATGCTATGTAAGCTTTCTTGAACTACACCTATAGCATAAGTTATTTGTCTTCCTTCAAGAAACCCAAATTTCTCCATAGAAATTCCAAATGACAAGCAAGATTTTATTCTATTAGCTATAATCTTGGAAATGATCTTATATACCAGATTAAAAAATGCAATAGGTCTATATCCTCCAAAGGATTTTGGTTTGTTACTCTTAGGAATAAGAGCAAGAAAAGTAGCATTTAAGGCTTCATTTACCCTGCCATTCCTCCTGGTCTCTTCAACCATCTCCAAAATTTCATTTCCCACTAGATCAAAAAAATCCAGAAAAAAATTTATAGTCCAGCCATCCGGCCCAGGACTTTTAAGGTCTTAAAACCTTTTAAAGTAGATAGGATTTCTGCTAAAGTAACATGATCTGCTACTTTGTTACCTTCTTCCTCTGAAAACATTCTAGGGTAATGCCTCAATACTGCTAGTTGATTGGTGATAGTAAGATTCTCCTGTGCCTTGAATATATTTTGGAAAAATCCTACAACTTCCTCTTCTAGTCCATGATTGCAAGTGATCACAATTCCATCCTCCTTGGTGATGTCCGAAATGGTATTGTTCATCTTTCTAGAGCTGGCATAAGCATGGAAAAAATTTGTATTTTTATCTCCTAGAGCCATCCAGTTTAACCTGTTTTTTGTCTCCATGTCTCCTCCTCCTGTCTCAGGATGACCAATTTTCTTTTTTCCTTCTCAAAAACCAACACTTTATCAGCCTCCTTCTCAAATCCCCCAGGATAGTAGTGTACAAGTTATTCAATTTCATTTCAATCTTTACCAGCTCTTCCTTAGTTACTAGTTTCTTCTTTCTTTACCATTTAACCACTAAAGACTTAAGTATCTTGAGCTTTTTTGCTAAAGAATCCATTGGATTTAGGATCTCATTTCCCAATAAACCATTCTAATTTATTCTTACAAGTTTTACAAATTCTGGATCCTCAAGCCACATCGAGTTAAATTTAAAAGGATAGATTTCCTTCATTATATCATTTTCCACATGTAAGATCGCAGGCATGTGATCCAAAATCTTTGAATTACAAACCCAAGATCTATATCTGATCCCTGACATCAGTAATTCCTCAGATAGAAAAAACCGATCTAATCTTCTTACAATGTAGTCCAGTCCTCCTCTGTCATTCCGCCAGGTTGGGAGAAACTTTAAAGGTTTGAAATCCACCAACCCCTCACCTTGTAAAAGTTGTCTAAAATAAGAATGTAACGGGTCAGCTCTAGAATGTGCTCCCCACATTTCTCTGCTAGAGATGGTAAAATTTAGATCACCCCCCATTATCACATTTTGTTCTTTGAGAAGCCCATCTCTTTTAATTGTCTCCCAAAAGACTTCTCTATCAACATAAGGACCATAGTTGTTTATCAGATTCAATCTTTTGTTTAAATCTTTTACAATACCATCCAACAAAATCCCTGCAGGGGACAAATAAGCACATAAATCATCTTTTCTTAGGTCCCACGTCGAAAAAAGCCCCCCTGATAGACCCATAGAGTCCACTCCACAAAAATACCAGTTTGGTAGTAGCTTCACGAATATTTCTCTAGATTTTGATACACATACCAGAGTTTCTTGGATAAATAGAACATCTGGTTTAGTTGCCTCGAGGAACCTTTTTAGGGATACAAACTTCATAGTTCCCCCCACCCCCCTAATATTTAGGGTTTCCACAATCATTTCCTAACCAGAGAGAGGGATTTTTGAGCTCTAAGTGCCCTAGGACCAACAGTCATCAAAGTACTGGAACAAGCACAATTTTCCTTATCAATCCCTAACCTCCTTGCACTTCTGGTTTTTAGAGGGGAGAAATCCTTCTCCAATCCTCCCTGAACTGCTCCCTTCAATAAAGAAGATTCTCCCACCTCACCAAGAAGAGAAACACCCTTATCGGTATCCCCCTTTCCTTTCTTATCTGTTAATAAATTCACAGGTTCCCTCCCATCAAAAATCGACAGAAGGGTACGGGATAGGACGTCTTTATAAGAAGGAATGAAATTGTTTAACGACTCATCTATCACATAATGAATGGATGGCTCCTCCTTTGAGTTAGACCTCTCTAAAATAGTAGCATCTCCAACAAATTCACGTGGGACCGGTTCCATGGCAATGACACCAGAAGTCTGATCCTGACCCTCCACTCCCACACAGGGAAAAACAGTATTTTTTTCCTCATGAAAGATTGTGCCTATACTCCTCACTGTCCCGGGAGAAAGTATAACAGAAGTTACCTTTCCCTCAGAATAGTCGACAGACAATCCATTCCTTTGAGGTGGAATATCTTCCACTAACCCAATAGAATGCGCATCCTTATCCATCGGCGCTACCCTTCTCACAACCTCATAGATACTACACTCCCCAACCCTGACATTTCTGCTTCAACCTCATAAGATACTACACACTCCTAACCGATATCTACATGTTTCTCGACTGAGTAAGCAAGAACTTTGGCTTCAAGGTAAACCCCCCACCCAAGGTGCACCCTAATCCTGGTAAACCCCCCACCCAAGGTGCACCCTAATCCTTCCACAATCCCCTTCTTTCTAAATCCAATAGAAACATCTAAGGACTCATACCCAGCGTCCTCCCCACTCGAAATCTTTGACAAGGTCACACAATCTGGAGCACCATCAACCCCCAACTTCCCCCTCGAGAGATTTTCCCTTAGTACATCCCCTTTCCCTAGATATTTCTTCCAAACTAAAGTATTAACAGGAATCAAAGAAATATGATATGAATAGGATATGTTTAACTTACCAATCCCAAAGTCGTTATTCATGCCAGAGGACAACAAGGAATCTTCTCCTTCTTCAACAGTAGAAATCAGGACATCTAGTTGCATGTCTAATGCGGGCTCGCCACGCTCAACGTCCTAGATTGTAAACTTTGACCTCCTATTCCCTCTTCACTGCATCCGCAGATGTCCAGTTTCCATACAGTTTGTGCATCTGAAAGGAACCCCTAAAAAGTCGAGCTTCTACTGGAAAACAACCCCATACCATCCAGTGTCTATTTCTTCCGGGAGGCCACCAAAAATATCGACTTCTACCAACAATCTCCCCACCCACCTATCAGACCCAGACAATAGCTTAGGATCAGTAAAAATAAATTTATCGATTGCATTCCCTAGCACTTTGAAGGCTTCTGAGCTCCAAAAAACCAACGGGAAACTAGGTAGCACAACCCACAGATGCCTAAACCGAAAAATTTCCTTCTCTATATTGAACATAGGATGCCACTTCTTTAGCATAAGGCTTCCCTGATTCACCAACCAAACCGTATTTTGTATCACCTCCGCATCCAACAACGAATTAAACAGGAAGCAATACCACCCTTTCGTAAGGATGAACACCTTCAGAAGGATACCCAAAACTGGTCCCCAGTTTTCTGTTACCCATCCATAAATATCACGGGCAGCCATCGCACGATATCCGAATCTCCCAACCAACCCCCTCTCTGAGTAGTCTCCCACCTCCTGCATTCCTATATCTCGACCGAGGGTAACCGAGGGTAACCGAAGGTTTCCTCACTTTAATCTTCCATGCTTTAAGTCCTGCTCTCGAAACAACCTCCCCCTTATTTTCTAAAGCCCCTTTACTTAAAGAAACATCGTCGTCATTCTTCTCCTTCCACGACATCGGCAAACCTTCTGTCACCCCTCCTCCCACTACCTTCTGGCTAGAGTTTACCCTCCCTGTAACCACTACATCCTTTCCATAACTGTAAGTACAATGTCTAACTGGTAATAGACCCATTGTTCCTGCCTCTAATGCAACCGTCTCCACTCCCCGCGCTATATCCCGAGTTGGCTTAGTTTTTACCACTATAGTCTTACATGTGCCCTCTCCCTCCAAACACTTTGATGTCATTAATGGAGGTAGTTGGGACTTCAATGCGCACAAATCCCCAGCTCTTTTCGCTTCCCGAGCTAAGAGGTGTGTTATTAATTCGAACGCACTCAACTTTGATGATCCACACATGTGCTCGCCATCTATGGTGCATCAAAACTTAAAAAATCATCTTAATGAGTTTCATTCATTATATTTGAAGGTAGGTTTACATTCAATGTTAGTTTTATTGTGAGAAAAATGGTAAACAATAACAACTTTACCAATTTTATGGGTTTTAAATAAGGATTGTGCATTATATGATTAACAAGACATTTCAAAAGAATTGTGATGAAAAAATCAATATTTATAATTGCTTTAATTGTTTTTTCAAATATATTAATAACATTTCTACCATTTAAATTAATATTATTTAGTGATATTAACATTTTTAATATATTAATTAAGTTTAATTTTAATAGTTGAAAAGAAAAATTATTATTATTATTTTCTTGGTAAGTTATCTACACTAATTTATATTAACATGAAAAAAATTATACAATATCTATATTGGTGGTCTATCACTTGGGAAACCAAGAAAACAACATTTTGGTCTGTCAAAATTATTTTGGAAATCAAGTTATGTCTTAAACTAAATATCATTGTATGATAAAAAATGAGGGTGGAATAATATATTCCAAGAGTGACCTAGTTAATAGATTAACTAGCATACCCCCGAAACGAGGGAAGGGAACGTTGAACAGAATCCAGGGTATATATGTTGGAAAAGAAAGGGTTTTTTCTTAAATTACAGTGGGTGGGTTGTATAGTGTTGAATAATCCCCTTCAGACCAAGTGTCCAATGAACTCTACAATCTAACTTGAGAGGGAGTAGAATGTGGAATACTAAAGTGTAAGTGCAAGAAGCAAGAGGCCTCAAAAATAACTAATCCTCCTATCTCTATGAAATTTCCTTCTCTTGTAGATGAGAGAGGAACCATCCAAAAACTTATCCAAGAATATTTCAAGACCCATAATATGTGCCATGAAACATCAACTCAAAAACCCTAAAAGCATGCTAAATTTGTCCAGAAGATTACACCTAGTTTTCGTGGGTCTAATCCTCATGCATGACCAAGAAAGTCAGTCAAGAGAAATTTCCCAACATGTGCATGAAAATCTATCTCGAAAAGCACAAAGAAACTCCAAGTAGTGCACCATGCTTATCTTGTATTAAAATAGATAAAAGAATACATAGAATCTCTTTAAAAAGCATTGAGCATTAGTGCGTCAAAGTCCATGAGTACGCCACAAGTCAACCAACAAATAGAAGATGAATTGCAGAGAATAACCACCATATGTACATAATAATCTCCTAGAAAGGCGCACTAGTCAAGTTGAATATATGATAAAACACTGTTTGAAATAACCTCAACTTTCTCTTACAATAATAACATGCAGTACCTAGATTTTCCTAAAATAGCACTCAAACTGGATAAGATAAAGATGAGAACAGAACTCCCAAGATAGGTGCCCAACATCACCAAGAATAACGTCGCAACTATTGAAAATAACTCTCAAGTGGAGCACCCTCTTCTCGCTCAAAACAGAGAAGATAAGGTTCCAAAAAACAAACCAAGGATAAGATTCCAAAAAAAAACACAACATGTAAAAAAATCTCTGGCCAAAAATATCACACATGGATTAATCCACCTGTTATACCACGTTAAGGTAACATGCACTCAAAGGTGAACATAGCCCACTGATCCAATGCCACATCTCTTCTCCCTAAAATAGTGTATGAATTGAAAATTGATATAGCTTGAATTCCAAGAAGAGAAAAGCATAACCATGGATCATGCATGCATCCAAATATAGTAGTATCTAAATATAGTTGTAGTGTCTAAAAAATAGTAGGAAACTCACCCAAATATATAAAAATTCCCAACTTCTCGAACCTAAAGGCTAACAGGCATGGCACTGCTAAAAATAGCCATGCCTATAAATAGACATGTCTAAAAATAGAAATTATATGAAAGCAGAAAAGCAACCTCATCCATCTGAAACAAAACCTATATACTGACATGTACACCACACTTGATAAAAATATAAACTTTTAAAAATAGTAAAGTCCATTCATCATCTTGGGATACTAACTTTATGGATTCGGGCATTGGGGTTAGAAAGATTTGCGAGGACGTAGATCCATGCATGTGAGGTGCATTTTTTTTCTTTAATTACTTTGGAGGATTTGATGAATATCCTTAGCACGTTGTCAATGTCTTCGAGAATCTCCTCGTTCTAGAATTACCATGGTAGCAAATAAAGTCGTATCGACATTGGTGCCTTGCAGAATCCCTCCTTAGCATGGTTGAATTTCTTGTACCAGTACCTCAAATGGATACCAGAAGAGTTGAGGAAGTATGGTGCCTCGTTAAAGATTCACTCACAATATTTAGTGTGTGACATGTGTAAAGATGGCTATGAAGAAACCTTTAACACAATGCTTGAGATTAGCGGAGCCTTTTAACCTGGCACTTAACAGAAATCCACCAGCATAGGGTCCACTTTGAGACCATATCCCAATAACAAATAGAACTACGCATAGTCTTTCATATGATATATATCCCCCAAGTGGGCCCCAACCCATGTTGAGGTGATTTCTAATCATGGATTCTTCTTCGCATTTTCAAAACATCCCTTAGGGCATTTGGTTCTATCGAGCTTGCCTCCAAACTAACCCGTAGAGGATGGGCAAGGACTGTTCAACCCTACTACAACTACTCTATGCAAGGACTGAGAAGGGGGACACCATCGTCGCCTCTTCTCAGAAAACTTCCAATACTATTATCTTTGATTTGTATTAAATAGTCCATAGGATTTAACTCCTCTATTCTCTTAGCTATTGACAAATTAAAGAAACCAAATTAGCATTTATTAATTAACACAATCAATGATTGAGATGCATTTCCATTATCTATAACCTACATAAGAAGAATATGTTTCCAGAGAAGAAATTTGGTTATGCCTTGCATCATCTAAATTCACATTATTGATTCAATCATAAGCATGCTATGAAGTTCTATACTATATAACTAATATACTATTGATTTCATGGGCCATCATTCTTCATTTAATGACAATGAAGTCTGCAAACAAATGTAATCCAATGAGGAAGTCAATACCTTCAGTGATGAGGCAACCTGCACCATATATTCCTGTAGGATGACACTGGACAAATTCAAGATTTTGAAAAAAAGGAAAATGCCTTGAGTCAAGTCGAAAATGGTATATTCAGTATTTATCATCTTTTCATCACAAGTATTTAAAATTAAAAACATAATCATTGACCTGTAGAGGCAGTCCGACATGCGCAACCATAACACTTCCATCTCCAGTGCATGTATGAGTTGAAGTCGCAGAGAAAGAAGCACGACCATAGCCCTGCAAAGATGGAAATATATATATTTGTGAGGGTATACACAAAAGGCAGTGTTTTAAAAGGATGATGTTTCAGTAGTTCATTGAATATGATTTCAATTCAATAAACAAACCAATTACCCCTGTGGCTAAAAGTGTGGATAAAGCTCAAAAACAATGTATTGTTCCATCCTCCATGTTTAGAGCAAGCACTCCTTGACAGATACCTAGAATTGACAGGCAACAATGTGGTGAATAATCACTGATGTATAGAGAACCAATGCAGTAACAAAAGACAAACAATTATCTGTGTATGGCAAACAAATCTGAGATGAATGCTCGATGCTTGATAACAATGCATTGATTTAAATAAATTCAGTCTTTCACTTTATTTCTACATAGTTAGCAAATTCTATGGCTCAATAATTCATCACGTGTTGTTCTAGGTTCATCCTCAACAAAATAATTTCATTGGATGTTTCCCAAGAAAAGGACAAAAAGAAGATTTTTCCATTACAAAGAACATTGCATAAGAAACAAAAACGAAGAGCATGAAGAGGCATCTTCTTTTCAACAAATATGGAAATAATTACTGAATACATGAACTAAATCATAATGAACAAAAAGATTGTTGGGAGTCAAAAAATAAAAGATGTTAATAACACAGAAATAATTTTAGTAGCCAGTAAAAGGATCTAACCATACAATTTTGAAACAATTTTTGACTTAGCTCTTACCCAGGGGCAAAATGCAACATCTAATAATATGTAATTACCTATAGACTTACCATTATCATCCATGATAAGATCCAGAGCAAAATATTCCACAAAGAACTAAGTATTATGTTTTATTGCCTGCCCATAAAGTGTATGTAGAAGAGCATGACCAGTTCAATCAGTAGCACAAGCACAATGATATGCCTGACCACATGCATTAGGAACTCAATTCATTTGAACGAAACTAAAAGAAATGCCTGAAAATAATTTTACCAGGTTTGGTGCATCAACATATCATGCCAAAACAAGTGAAGATTTTACATACTGACGAAATGAAATCCAGATTCAACGGAACTAATAAAGGACCTTTTCCAAAATCAAGGCTTTTCCCTCCAAATGCACGCTGATAGATCCTCCCCTCTTCAGTTTGCGAAAATGGGGCCGTAGAGCAAATAACCCTGCTTCCATGCTCATCCAACTTGCCTGTAGTACTTCTCTCCCCTCGAGAATCTTTGGAGGTCTTCCATGATATCCTGCTTTAGATCTGGTTCCAAAGCCAAAGTAGTGAAAGTCGTTGGATGATTGAATACAACAGGCGTCCACACCCTATTCTGGTATTCATAGTCCCTAGAATTGGATTTATTGGTGTAAATCTTCCGGTACCAGCTTCTAATCTCCAGTGTCTTCGCTTCGACCATGACGTGGGGGAGATACTGATAGAAGATCATGTACTTGTGTTTCTTGTGAAATGTTAATTCGTAATAGCATTTCTCCTTGGAGGTGTTGTCCGAGGAGAACATGATATGTTGTTTGTGCTCACTGCTGTGGAAAACCCACCACACTTTGATCCCCTACCATCCTACCATTTGTCTGTCAATCATACGCATAACCATTCTGTGAAATTGAAGCAAAAAAAACAAAGAGATTGAAGCAGAAGATGGGGTTTACGTTAGTCATCCTACCATTTGTCTATCAATCATGTTGCACCCGTCCGCACACAACAGCGTGGGGAACGTATCTAGTCATCCTACCATTCGTCTGTCAATCATGTTGCACCCTTCCGCACACAACAGCATGGGGAACATATCAAATCCTTCGGACAGATAGACTCGGAATCAACCGCATTCCCCTTTGTATCTTAGGCATCTCAGCTAAAGCATGATCTCTGGTAGACTTCGTATACACGAGAAGGATAAGGGCGACCATGAAAAGGTGGTGCAACAAGGCGGTCGAGGGAAGGATAAGGAAGACAACAAGGCGGTCGAGGGAGGGAGGGAAGGAGGGCGACACGTGGTATGCTTTCAATGGCCATGGACAAACGATGAAAACCGTGCGAAAACCTCCCCCTAGAGAATGCCTTCGGCATAATAACTAGGATGAGGAGGGGCCAAAGCCTCCTTCCCTTTGAAACTAGAAAGAAAGAAAACCAACAGAACTATCATAAGCAAAGTTAAACCAGGGGAGGATGGTCTCATCTGCAACAAAAACCCGAGACTGAGGAAAAGTGAGCTTGGTGAAGTCTATGCGTGCAACTTTCTCAACAAGCAAATTGAACAAATTGATTTTATGGTTAACTAGCTTGATCTAGAGCTGAACATCGTGGAGCTGAAGAAGAATTTACTGATTAGCCTCATGGCATTCAACTAACACCTTGCCCATGAGTTGTTTGTTGTAATATTTGGATTCTCTGACGTGAGAGGACCTTGGGTTGAGAGGACCATGGGTTAAGAATCTAGGAACAATTGTTTTCATTGATAACCTTATTATCTAGAAAATGTCTTAAAACCCTCATGTATGCTTCAGCTAAGTCGAGCTCCGACTAAATTTCGAGGGGGGTTATGCGTCTGGTAATCAGCTGCCAAGTCCTCTGTTGCCGAAAACGCCCTGGAGACCGCTACCCTTCCACGCCTACCCCGCAAGCGACAAGGAGAGATCCCTCCTGCCGTGATGACAAACTAGAAAGGAGAGCGGGCCAGGAGGAGAGCTCGAGGTTAGCAGTGAAATCAAAGGGGGCACAGAGAATCAAATCAGAAGATTGTGAAGCAGGAAGTCGTGGGTTCGACCGAGGGGGAGGTTGTTTAAAACCATTGGAGCGCTCGGAGACAAGGAAAATCCAGAAGGCTCCCACGATGAGGTTGTAGAGTTTCATAACTAGCAATGAATTTCCCCGAGCCCGGAAAGCCAGGGAATGATAGAATGATAGGGAGAATTAACATCACGCATACCAATTACCAAAGTTCGTACATCAATTGTTTGACAAAATCTTTCAGGGCCATGCTGTCACATTTGGCAACAAACAGTCAGACAATTTGAATAGCCCTGAATTGGGTATTGCGTATTAGTCTGTTAAGACGAAGCCAGCAAACTGTTTGACAAAATGTCTACATCGGGAAATCTGCAGATATTCATGACACTCCTTATATTATATTTGTTTACATCAGGAAATCTGCAGATATTCATAAAACTACTTGCATTGACTTGAGATGTACTCATCCAGCAACTTTACAAAATGTGAATCTGGAAAGACACCAACACTGCAATTAAATTCAATAGGAGCAATCAGCTTTACAAGCGCGCCAACACAATTAAAATTTTTGGAAAGCTAACAACTCCGTAATTAAATTCAGTAGGAGCAATCAACTTGCCAGTAAAAAATAAAGAATCGGAGAGATTATCTCTTTTTATTTTCGAACACCGGATTTTATGAAAGAGGGGCGGGAAATGTAGGCGCCTTTCTGATAACAAATCTCATTGAATGTCTATTTTTTATTTCTTGGTCTTGGGGTTCAGGTTAACAGATTTTTTTGGGAAGGTGAAGCTGGTGAGATTATAAACCGAATTTATACCCCCAAAAAAGTTTTTTTAATGAATCTGTACACCTAAAATTTATTTTACAAATGGTTTTTATTGATAAATTATATAGATCCCATAATCCAGTTGCAATAAAGTTTTTCCAGATTACTGAATATATGTAAGATTTCAATCTTCAAAATTAGATTAGAGCAAATCTGAAAATTAAAATATCTTTAACTTGTTATCAGTTGAGCTTATCAGGATTATAGATTTGAGCTTATCAGGATTATAGATTTGTCCAAATTACTAAGATGAGAATTTATAATTTCAATCTTCAAATTTAGATTAAAATATCTTTAACTTGTTATCAGTTGAGCTTATCAGGATTATAGATTTGTCCAAATTACTAAGATGAGAATTTATAATTTCAATCTTCAAATTTAGATTAAAATATATTTAACTTGTTATCAGTTGAGCTTATCAGGATTATAGATTTGTCCAAATTACTAAGATGAGAATTTATAATGTCAATCTTCAAATTTAGATTAGGGAAAATCTGAAAATTAAAATATTTTTAACTTGTTACCACTATACATTTAGACATCCAATTATGGACTTTGCTCCATGCAAGTTGGATGTTCCAAATCTACATTCAAAATAATGATCCATCTTCCTTATTATGTACTCTATTTTTAACAGTAAGTGTCCTCATACCCGGATAAACTAGCTTTTAACGGATAAACTAGCTTTTAAGGCTTAAATAGAGATATGTAACAAACAATTTAAATGTTATCAGATTTTGATTTATGTAGACTGTAGATTTGGAAATCAAACTATGGACTTTGCTCCATGTAAATTGGATGACTACAATCTAAATAAATAAGAATGCTCTGGTTATTTACTCCATTTTTAATATTTATATAAAATAAATGTCCTCGTACTTAGATAAACTAAGCTTTTGAAGTTTACATAGAGATATGTAACAAAGAACTTAAATATATTTTGCTTTTAAAGTTTACATAGAAATACGTAACAAAGAACTCAAATATATTTTGATTTAATGATGCTTTGGTTATTTATTTCATTTTTAATATCCACATAAAATAAATGTCCTCCTATTTAGATAAATTAAGCTTTTGAAGCTTACATAGAAATAGAAATATGTAACAAAGAACTTAAATATATATTTTTTTTCTTTTAAAGTTTACATAGAGATATCTAACAAAGAATTTAAATATATTTTGATTTAAGGATGTTTTGGTTATCTACTCCATTTTTAATATCCACATAAAATAAATGTCCTCGTACTTAAATAAACTAAGCTTTTGAAGCTTACATAGAGATATGTAACAAAGAACTTAACTATATTTTGCTTTTGAAGTTTACATAGAGATATGTAACAAAGAACTTAAATATATTTTGATTTAAGGATGCTTTGGTTATCTACTCCATTTTTAATATCCACATAAAATAAATGTCCTCGTACCTAGATAAACTAAGCTTTTGAATCTTACATAGAGATATGTAACAAAGAACTTAAATATGTTTTGCTTTTAAAGTTTACATAGAGATATGTAACAAAGAACTTAAATATATTTTGATTTGATTAAGGGTTTGAGTGGAATATGATGAGGGCTGCATAAGGGCTAAAACTAGAGTATGTGGGGAAATGGAGAGAGTTTTTCAAAGATACAAATATTGAGATATGTTATCTCAATGAATATGTAATATTGACTGCAACCTCTAATTGCCTCAATTGAGTTTAGGATGAGAGATAGGATTGCACAAAGAGTGTATCCATCTAGGTTTTTCGAGTGTTGTGAATGAGATCCCTTTATTTCGTTGAACCTCATAATGACATTATTGGTGATGATGATGATAAGGAGGATTTTAATGGATGTCTTTACAAATACAATGACAATGTGAACAATAGTATTAGCAAGGGAGATGGGAATAGGGTTAGCAATTACCTCTATGGTAAGGTTGAATTCCTCACCAAAGAGATTGAGGAGGAATTTCAAGTTCTCAAGAGATCTTCAAGATCAAAGACATTCAAGTGTAAACCCAAATGAGGTAGTGTTTCTTCTAAGTTAAATAGTGATTAGTTTTGTAATTTATTAAATCAACTCATGCAATCAAGAATCCTTTGATGGGTGGTTTTTAGTTAGCACCATTAAAGATACATTACATTGCTACTTATGTATTTTTTATTGAAACAAATAGTAATTTTTTATTGAAACATGTAGTAATCTTGAAAAATACTTGCATAAGGGTCTAGTCTCTTTTATCAATAATCAATCCCCTTTCATGTTGCAGAGTGATAGTCATATGTATGAATGCTTGAGAAGATTGGAATTGACATAATTCATAGTGGAAACCCTAAAGGTATACCTTTTAGTCATTTGAAAAATACCCTCCATGATAGTTGAACACACTTTATGCATGTGTGAAATAGGGTTTGAAGGACTTCTTTTATGTGATGTGAGGTCAAACACCCTTCTTCCCACTTGTTCAATATCCATTATGTTATGCAATGGTCTATTCTATCAAGGCAACTAAGATTGGTAAACCCTTCTTCCCACTTATTCAATATCCAATATGTTATGCAATGGTTTATTCTATCAAGACAACTAAGATTGGTAAACAAGTTGATAGATTATTGAAGCATGATTCAAAAATTGAAAAACAGGTTAATTAGTTACCAAAACACAATTAAAAGGTTGGGAAACCATTTAATCAATAACCAAAGAACAATTAAAATGAAACACTATAGCTTCTTTCACTTCCTTACATTATAAACGCTTAGAATTGATTGAAATAAAAAACTTGTTACGCCGAAAGGCGTATACCTATTGACAATGTGCACAATTAATCACCTTTTAAACTAAAATTCTAATCTGATGGCTAACAATTAAAGATGTTGGCATATTCTTAGTCGTCCTCCCAAATCAATGAATGTGATTTACTCTTCATAACTTCCTTGTATTTTTGAATACATCCGTTAACCTGTTTACTTTTTAACATTTACCTAATCATATTAAGAAATTACTGTACCACTATATGATTGCCACTTTAAATGATTAACGTTTAGGATTACCACAGTCGTCAGCTAGCATATTGGATAAGCGTTCCATTTTCTGTCTGTCGGCGCGTTTCATATTGAATCGCCCAGGGTGGAAGACTATTGGATCGTCGAGCGTTTCATATTGTGCGTTTGCATTCCATTAGGTCTCCCACGCCAGAATATAAAATTTGTGTTTCATATTGCGTGTTTGCTTTTTTTTTCATATCGTCGAGCAGCTGCCTTGTGACCTCCTCACAATTTTCTACGGAAACGCGTTTGCATTCCATTAGGTCTCCCACGCCGGAATATAAAATTTGTGTTTCATATTGCGCGTTTGCTTTTTTTTTCATATCGCCGAGTTGCTGCTTTGTGACCTCCTCACAATTTTCTACGGAAATGTTTACTATGTCCCCGTAGATAAGTTTCTATACTGTTCATATTTTTTTTAAATGGGATTTTGTGTTTCTATGTACTGTAAATTAAACAATAAGATTAGTTCATGCAATCTCATTTACCTCTTACTCTCAACCGCGCCCAATCTTCTCAGACTATAAATGCAGGTAAGCTAAATGTAGCGAAATACAACGGTTTTTAGAGAAAAGGAATGACAGGCTCTATTGAAAAGCACCTTACGCTCCTCTGCGTATTGGATTATCCTTATAATATTATTTTAAGAATTTACTAGATTCTTGTACATTTTTTTATGAAATCTTCTTAATTTTGTCAACATAATTCAAGAATTCGAGTAGAAAAATTGTTTTGGTTTTTTAATATTTGTTCGTGCAATGAGATCTGAGTTCGTATCTCATTTTTTTAAATCCTTTTAGAGAAACAAAGTCCTCCCGGTTCAGAGTCGGAAGGAGATTTTTTTCATTCTGGCCGACACTATTATTGCTACAAGGAGGTGATGGAATGAACAAATGAACTTCATCAAACTTTTTCTTCATTCTGGCTCACAACATAAACAATTATAAATTGAGGAAATGAGATTCATCAGAATTTTTTTCATTATGATTGACAATATCATTGCTAATGGAATGAGCAAATGAGCGTCATCAAACTTTTTCTTCATTCTAACTGACAATATAATTGATGTAAGGAGGTCAACAGTTTCATATTTTTCAATTGTTTTATATTCTTCGTTTCATCTTACCAACCATAAGCCTTTCGGCGTTCACCAGCAACGATTTAGCGGTTGTGCTAGTTTTAACACAAGTGGAAAGTCTCTCTCCCAAATAAAAAGAAATAATTTATTTTATTTTAACTTATAAAAAATAAAAATAAACAATTATCTTTCAAAAATTAGGAAAGTGTCTCGTTTTTATAAAAACAATTATCTTTCAAAAGTTAGGAAAGTCTCTCTCCCTCGAAGGAAGCATGGAATCATGTTGGGCTTTTCTCCCTTACTTAAAAGTAAGGACTTTACTCTCTCCCTCAAAGATGCATGGAAGCATGTTGGCCTTTTCTCTCATACTTAAAAGTAAGGACTTTACACCTTTATAAGAGCAAGGTTCTACGTGCTTGCAAAATCTTTTCAAAAATATTTTGAAAAACCTCATAGTGGAATTGATATAACTATAGTGGAAACCCTAAAGGTATACATTTTTCAATCATTTGAAAATTTGAAAAATGTCCTTCATAATACTTGAAGAGAGTTTCTCATGTGTAAGGGTTTTGAGGACTTTTTTTTTTTTTTTTTAACATGTGATGTGAGGTTAAACACCTTTCTTCCAATTTGTTCAATATCTAACATGTTGTGTAATGGATTATTTTATCGAGATAACTATTAGGATAAAAGTTAATGAAATGTAGAAAGGGTTTGGAGGACATTTTTTTACATGTGATGTGAGGTTAAACACCTTTCTTCCAATTTGTTCAATATCTAACATGTTGTGCAATGGATTATTTTATTGAGACAACTAATATTGGGAAACAAGTTAATGAATTGTTGAAGCATGATTAAAAATTTGAGAAACGAGTAAATTAGTTGTTGAAGCACAGTTAAAAAATTGGGAAATAAGTTAATCAGTTTCCAAAGCACAATTAAAAGGAAATATTTTCTACAGTGAAGAGGCTCATTGAGTGTTTGAAGCCAAAACCTTTTGGTTCAATGTTGGAAGCATATATAATTAAAGGGTGAATTCCAACAATTGAATATGCAGAAATTGTTGGGTTGTTATATTATCTGCAATGAAAGAACAATCAATCGACTGACTAGTCGAGGTGGATCGATTGGGTGAATGTTTGACTGGACAGATAAGTTGAGTCGATGGTTAAGTTGAGGTCGAGGTGATCTATTAGAAAGTCGAAAGTCAAAGTGGTCGAAAGGTCAACCGATAGGAAGTCGAGTGGCAACGAACTGAATACCAACTAGAGGTTGACTAGGTAGTCGATTGGTAGTCGACTTGTATTTGATTGTAACAAAATCCCAAGATTCACGGGATTGCAACCAATCATCTGTGTGGATATGTAATCGTTTTTGGCTACCATGATTTAGGGTTTTGCATGTTGTAAACCCTATAAATAAGGCATGTTATAATTGTAATAAGTTGATGTTTATAGTTGATGAATCTTTAGAAGAATCGTGACGGTCATGTAGATGCAAGTTGAATTGGCTACATGGTTGTTCTTGTGTAAAGCGAGAGAGTATGATGACGATTGTGTCTTAGGTGTAGACCAATGTTAGTCATGTAAATATTTATTCAATGAATGAATAAGACAATAAGAGAGAAATACTCTCAAGGAATGTTGGTTTTCCTAGGTAAGGGTTTCTAGGGTAAAATATTTGTGTATTGTGTGTGTTTGTCATTTATTTTATGCTTAAAATTTTCTTTGCTTTCCTGGTTGGTTTAGTGTGAGGATTAGTTTTCTATACATGTGGTATCACAACAGATACATGTCGACACCTGGGAAAGAGCATTGGACTATTGTCAAGAGAGTGTTCGGGTACTTGTATGGCACAACAGAATATGGTATATGCTACTAAGGGAAACGTGAAGCTGACAGGGAAGTAAATGTACATGTCTTTTTAGACACCGACTGGGTCAGAGATCTGGATCGATGAAGGTCGACCAGTGGATATGTGTTCAAGATGTTTGACGGAGCAATCATTTGGATGAGTAAGTGACAAGAAGTTGTAGCTTTGTCAACAACAGAAGTTGAATACACGGCAAACACTCATGCAAGCAAAGAAGTAGTATGGTTGCATTGACTATGTTCGAGGAATGGGTTTGCGAAAAGAGCTATGAAGATAAATTGTGATAGTCAAAGTGAAATATTTCTAGTAAAGAACCCAACTTACCATTCTAGGACGAATCATATTGATGTACAATACAATTCTATGAGAGACGTGGTGGAAAGAAAGGAGGTGTTGTTGGAGAAGGTAGACACTTTGGAAAACATAGCAGACTCGTTGACCAAGTTTGTTAGGGTTGTGAAGTTTTCTTAGTGTAGAGAGGCAATGGGCATTGTTTCCTTGGGTCTGTGAACAGAAGTTCATGTTCTCCTATATCAACAAAGAAGACAACAAGTGGAAGAATATTGAGTTGTTACATCCTTTGTAGTGAAATAAAAGTCAATTGATTGGCTAGTCGAGGTGGATTGACTAGGTGGAAACTAAACATATAAGTCGAGTCGATGGTTAAGTTGAGGTCGAAATGATCGACCAGAAATTCGAAGGTTGAAGTGGTCAACTAAGAAGGTCAATAGGTCAGCTGATGAGAGGTCGAGTGGTAATCGACTAAGGACTGATTGGAGGTTGATTAATAGCCGACTATAACAGAATCCTGAGATTCGTGGGATTGCAGCGAATCATCTACATGGATCTATAACCATTTTTGGGCACCATGATTTAGGGTTTTGCATGTTGTAAAGCCCATAAATAAGATGTGTTGTAATTGTAATAAGTTGATGTTCATAGTTGATGGATCTTTAAAAGAATCGTGAAGGTCATGTAGATGCAAGTTGAATTGGCTACAGGGTTGTTCTTGTGTAAAGCAATAGAGTATGATGACAATTGTGTCTTAGGTGTAGACCAAGGTTAGTCATGTAACTCTTTATTCAATGAATGAATAAGACAACAAGAGAGCAAGATGCTCAAAGAATGTTGGTTTTCCTGGTTAAGGGTTTCCAAGATAAAATCTGTGTATTGTGTATGTTTTTCATTTATTTTATGCTTGAATCTGTCTTCACTTTCCTGATTGGTTTAGTGTGAGGATTAGTTTTCTTTACAGAAATGTAGTTTTACTCACAATGATAGCTTCTTTCATTTACTTGCGTTTTAAGAACTTCTAAATAATTGAAAGAAAAAAATTATTGGAACACATGTGAAAATAATGGAAATTTCATTTTCGTTGTTCATTTTTCAAATAAAAAGAACAATTAATTTTATTCTAAGTGGTTTTCAAAAGTCGGGAAAGTGCTTCTCCCTCCAAAGGAAGCATGCTAGCTTTTCCTCTCACACCTAAGATCATTGCGTAAGGACTTTATTATGCCAAAGGCATTCTCTAGGGGGAGGTTTTCGCCCAATTTTTGTTGTCTGTCCATGGCCATTGAAAGCATGCCATGTGTCACCCTCCCTCCCTCAACCGCCTTGTTGTCGCCCTTATCCTTTCCTCGATCGCCTTTGCACAGTCACCCTTATCCTTCCCATGTATACGAAGTCTACCGGAGATCATGCTTTAGCTAAGACACCTGAGATACAATGGTGAATGTGGTTGATTTCGAGTCTCTACTTTTCCGAAGGATTCGATACGTTCCCTGCGCTGTTGTGCGCGGAAGGGTGCAACATGATTGACAAACGAATGGTAGGATGACTAGATACGTTCCCCACACTCTTGTGTGCGGACGGGTGTAGCATGATTGACAGACAAATGGTAAGATGACTAATGTAAACCCCATCTTTTTCTTCAATCTCTTTGTTTTTCTTCTTCAATTTCACAGCATGGTTATGCGCATGACTGACAGACAAATGGTAGGATGGTAGGGGATCAAAGTGTGGTGGGTTTTCCACAGCAGTGAGCGCAAACATCAGATCATGTTCTCCTGGGACAACACCTCCGAGGAGAAACGCTATTACGAATTAACATTTCACAAGAAACACAAGCACATGATCTTCGATCAGTATCTCCCCCACGTCATGGCCAAAGTGAAGACGCTAGATATTAGAAGCCGCTACCGGAAGATTTACACCAATAAATCCAATTCCAGGGACTATGAATACCAGGATAGGGTGTGGACGCCTGTTGTATTCCATCATCCGACGACTTTCACTACTCTGGCTTTGGAACCAGAGCTTAAGCAGGATATCATGGAAGACCTCCAAAGATTCTCGAGGGGAGAGAAGTATTACAAGAAAGTTCGGCGGGCGTGGAAGTGGGGTTATTTTCTCTACGGCCCCATTTTCGCGAACTGGAGAGGGGAGGATCTATCAGCGAGCATTTGGAGGGCAAAGTCTTGATTTTGGAAAAGGTCCTTTACCAGTTCCTCTGAATCTGGGTTTCATTTTGTCAGTATGTAAAATCTTCACTTGTTTTGGCATGATATGTTGATGCACCAAATGTGGTAAACTTATTTTCATGCATTTATTTTAGTTTCGTTCAAATGAATTGAGTTCCTAATGCAGGTGGTCATGCATATCGTTGTGCTTGTGCTACTAATCGAACTAGTCATGCTCTGCTACACACACTTTATGGGCAGGCAATGAAACATAATACTCAGTTCTTTGTGGAATATTTTTCTCTGGATCTTATCATGGATGATAATGGTAAGTCTATAGGTAATTACATATTATTAGATGTTGCATTTTCCCCTTGGGTAAGAGCTAAGTCAAAAATTGTTTCAAAATTGTATGGTTAGATCCTTTTACTGGCTACTGAAACTATTTTTTTGTTATTAACATCTTTTATTTTTCGACTTCCTACAATCTTTTTGTTCATTATGATTTAGTTCAGGTATTTAGTAATTATTTCCATATTTGTTGAAAAGAAGATGCCTCTTCATGCTCTTCGTTTCTGTTTCTTATGCAATGTTTTTTGTAATGGCAAAATCTTCTTTTTGTCCTTTTCTTGGGAAGCATCCAATGAAATTATTTTGTTGAGAAACCTAGAACAATATGTGTTGAATTATTGAGCCATAAAATTTGTTAACTATGCAGAAATAATGTGAAAGACTGAATTTATTTAAATCAATGCATTGTTGTCAAGCATCGAGCATTCATCTTAGATTTGTTTGCCATAAACGGATAATTGTTTGTCTTTTGTTATTGCATTGGTGCTCTATACATCAGTGTGATCATTCACCACATTGTTGCCCGTCAATTTCAGGTATCTGTCAAGGAGTGCTTGCTCTGAACATCGAGGATGGAAAAATACATCTTTTTCTAGCTCTATCCACAATTTTAGCCACAGGGGTAATTGGTTTGTTTATTGAATTGAACTCCTATTTAATAAACTACTGAAGCATCAACCTTTTAAAATATTGCCTTATGTATACCCTCACAAATATCTATATTGCCATCTCTGCAGGGTTATGGTTGTGCTTATTTCTCTGTGACTTCAGCGCATACATGCACTGGATATGGAAGTGCTATGGTTGCGCATGTCGGACTGCCTCTACAGGTCAATGAGTATGTTTTTAATTTTAAATACTTGTGATGAAAAGATGATAAATACTAAATATACCATTTTCGGCTTGACTCAAGGCATTTTCCTTTTTTTCAGTATCTTGAATTTGTCCAGTTTCATCCTACATGAATATATGGTGCAAGTTGCCTCATCACTGAAGGTATTGACTTCCTCATTGGATTACATTTGTTTGCATACTTCATTGTCATTAAATGAAGAATGATGGCCCATGAAATCAATAGCATATTAGTTATATAGTATAGAACTTCATAACATGCTTTTGATTGAATCAATAATGTGAATTTAGACGATGCAAGGCATAACCAAATTTCTTCTTTGGCAAAATATTCTTCTTGTGTAGGTTATAGATAATGGAAATGCATCTCAATCATTTATTGTGTTAATTAATAAATTCTAATTTGGTTTCTTTAATTTGTCAATAGCTAAGAGAATAGAGGAGTTAAATCCTATGGATTATTTAATACAAATCAAAGATAATAGTATTGGAAGTTTTATGAGAAGAGGTAGTGATGGTGTCCCCCTTCTTAGTCCTTGCATAGAGTAGTTGTAGTAGGGTTGAGCAGTCCCTACCCATCATCTACAGGTTAGTTTGGAGGCGAGCTCGATAGAACCAAATTCCCAAAGGGTTGTTTTGAAAATGCGAAGAAGAATCCATGATTAGAAATCACCTCAACATGGGTTGGGGCCCACTTGGGGGATATATATCATATGAAATACTATGCATAGACTTGTTTGTTATTGGGATTTGGTCTCAAAGTGGACCCTATGTTGGTGTATTTTTGTTAAGTGCCAGGTTAAAAGGCTCTGCTGATCTCAAGCATTGTGTTAAAGGTTTCTTCATAGCCATCTTTACACATGTCACACACTAAAGATTGTGAGTGAATCTTTAATGTGGGACCATACTTCCTCAACTCTTCTAGTCTCCATTTGAGGTATTGGTATGAGAAATTCAACCATGCTAAGGAGGGGTTCTGCAAGGCACCAATGTCGATACGACTTTATTTGCTGCCATGGGAATTCTGGAACGAGGAGATTCCCGAAGACATTGATAATGTGCTCAGGATATTCATCAAATCCTCCAAAGTAATTAAAGACAAAAAATGCACCTCACATGCATGGATCTACATCCTCACAAATCTTTCTAACCCCGATGTCTGAATCCATAAAGTTAGTATCCCAAGATGATGAATGGAATTTTCTATTTTTAGAAGTTTATATTTTTAGCAAGTGTGGTGTACATGTCAGTATATAGGTTCGGTTTCAGATGAATGAGGTTGTTTTTCTGCTTTCATATAATTTATATTTTTAGACATATATATTTATAGGTGTGGTTATTTTTAGCAGCGCCATGCCTGTTAGCCTTTAGGTTCAAGAAGTTGGGAATTGTTCTATATTTGGGTGAGTTTCCTACTATTTTTTAGACACTACAACTATTTTTAGATACTACTATATTTGGATGCATGCATGATCCATGGTTATTCTTTTCTCTTCTTGGAATTCAAGCTATATCAATTTTCAATTCTTACACTATTTTAGGGAGGAGAGATGTGGCATTGGATCAGTGGGCTATGTTCACCTTTGAGGGCATGTTACCTTAATGTGGTATAGCAGGTGGATTAATCCATATGTGATATTTTTGGCTAGAGAAATTTTACCTGTTGTGTTTTTTTTTGGAATCTTATCCTTGGTTTGTTTTTTGGAACCTTATCTTGTCTATTTTGAGCGAGAAGAGGATGCTCCACTTGAGAGTTATTTTCACTAGTTGCGACATTATTCTTGGCGATGCTAGGAACCTAGCTTGGGAGTTATGTTCTCATCTGTATCTTATCCATTTTGAGATCCATTTTGAGTGCTATTTTAGGAAAATCTAGGTACTGCATGTTATTGTAAGAGATAGTTGAGGTTATTTCGAACAATGTTTTATCATATTATAAGCTTGACTAGTGCGCCTTTCTAGGAGAGTATTATGTGCATATGGTGGTTATTCTCTGCAAATCATCTTCTATTTGTTGGTTGACTCGTGGCGTACTCATGGACTTTGACGCATCAGTGCTCAATGTTTTTTAAAGAGATTCTCTGTATTCTTTTATCTATTTTAATACAAGATAAGCATGGTGCACTACTTGGAGTTTCTTTGTGCTTTTTGAGATATATTTTCATGTATATGTTGGGAACTTTCTCTTGACTAGCTTTCTTGTTCATGGATGAGGATTAAACCCACGAAAACTAGGTGTAATCTTCTGGACAAATTTAGCATGCTTTTAGGGTTTTTGAGGTGATGTTTCATGGCACATATTATGAGTCTTGAGATATTCTTGGATAAGTTTTTGGATGGTTCCTCTCTCATCTACAAGAGAAGGAAATTTTAGAGAGATGGGGGGATTAGTTATTGTTGAGGCCTCTTGCTTCTTGCACTTGCACTTCAGTATTCCACATTCTACTCCCTCTCATGTCAAATTGTAGAGTTCATTGGACACTTGGTCTGAACGGGATTATTCAACAGTATACAACCCACCCACTGTAATTTAAGAAAAAACTCTTTCTTTTCCAACATATATACCATGTATTGTTGATATTATGGTAGCTGCAGGAGGTATTTACCTCCACGTGTAAACCTGACAACGATAGAATACTCTGGGAAGCAAGAAGAAAACCTATTGAGTTGGCTAATAACCCTAGAAGACTTGTCGGCTCAAGAAGATAATTTATATTAGGTTATTAGCCTCCAAGAGAAGAAGTTGGCCAGAAATAATAATATATACTGAACAGATAGATACCCATAATGAGAAGTCGGCCCAAGCAGTTAGCTAGAATTAGTATAAATACAAGAGGCCAGTTCTCATTCTGGCAGGCAGTCTCAGAATTGCAAAGCAACACTTGTGTGCATTGCAATTGCCCAGTTTATGTGCAGGTTTGGAGGAGAGTTGTCGTTGCAGTTGTTGCAGCTAGCAGTTACGCTTGGACTATCTCTTGGCTAGGGTTTGGGCTATCTTATCAGCACTTGTTGGTGCGCTATCCTTGGGGAAAAGTGTGATACCCTTTGTTTGGCTATCTAGCCTAGGGTTTGCTTCCAGAGTGATTCTCTGTCAAGGTTAAGGTGCTCGTAGGGTGGCTTCGGCCTATGGTTGGGTGACAATAAAGATATTGTCAATGGTAAAATGAGCACATCCATTATATTCTAATAGGTTATGGGCCCACACCTCCTTCATTCAGTCTAACCGCTGGAAGCAAACATAGCCGTAAGGATATTAAGCTCGTTGAAGAACTGTCGCTAGGGTTCCTAGCAGGAGCAGTCACCAAAGCACTGTTGCTAGGGTTACTAGTAGGTGCAGTTGCAGAAACCCTAATCCTCTCATTGAGGCACCTTAAGTGAAGGGATTGACCTAATCTCCAAACAGATCAGTGCACCTTAGCCTAGCGCATCTCCTAGTACTCTCAGCAAGCCAAGACGTCAAGTTTGAGTTTGTGGTCAAATATAGGGTTTGACCAAGTCAAAGAAACCATGACTTATTCTATGAAGTCAGAGAACAAGTTAAATGGAGCCTCTAACTTCAGAGCGTAGAAGACAATGATTGACCTGATCCTTGCCAAGAATAAAGTGTTGGATATCGTGAAAGGAAAGATCGTGGAACCAGAGTTTGAAGAAGGAAAAGAGAAGGAACCGCAGAACATTGCAGTTATGGAGAAGTTCAAAGACAGTGACATCAATGCCATGAGTATCATGGTGAAATCTATAAAAGACCACTTGATACCCTACATCTCCCATCTTGACTCATCGAAGAAGATGTACGATGCCCTAACAAATCTCTTCTCGATTAGAAACATTGGACAAGTTATGACTCTGAAGAATGAGCTCCGTGACATGAAGATGAATGATGAAGACATCATAACATCATACTTTGTGAGGATCTCCCAGTTAAGAGATCAACTACAAGATATTGAAGAGATCATTTCAGAGAAGGAATTGGTAAACATAGTACTCAATGGTCTTCCCAAGACGTGGGATGCAATTGCTGCAAGAATGAACACAAGAAAGGAGTATCCTACATTTGAAGAACTTTGGACTTGTTGTGCTCAAGAAGAATCAAGGATCAGTGCAAAAGAGAAACCCCAAAAGAAGTACGATGATCAAGCCTTCATAGCAAGATTCATGAATTTCGGGAACAAAAGAAAGTTTGGTTCAAGGAGGAAGCCAAATCAAGAGAAAGACATTTCAGAAGTACAATGCTTCAACTGTCGAAAGTATGGCCACTACAAGCATCATTGTCCCGAGCTAAAGAAAAGGAAGGAGAAACACGAAGCATCAGTTTCCGAAGAAAATGAACCTACAAAGAAGACTAAGCAGGATGAAAGAGACTTCTTCTTCTTAAGGTAATAATACTCTTCTTAATTCTTGTACATATCTTGTTTGCATCGTCTCTGTACATATCTTGTATATCTATCTCCTGGAAGATAATGTATTCCAAGAAGAACTATACCTATGGAAGAACAATAAGATAAGGATTGATGTCATTAGATAATACACATGAAAGAGTGAAATACGTCGAATCAATCATGAAGAGACTTAGAAGAAGCAAAGACATAAAGAAGTCAGCAATCAAGAGGAAATTGGATAACGACTTATGTAGAAGACAATAAGACGGAAGCGCGGACTCTGTTAGACAGAGGGAGCCGATTATATATTGCAGAAGACAATAAGGATGCAGATAGAAGCGTGAACTTTGTTAGACAGAGGGAGCAGATTATATGCACTCATACATGAAACAAGGATTAGGAGGGAGCTAATCCTATGATCCATTGAAGATGACGAAGTATATATCCATGATAGCAGCCATGAAAGGCAACATGTGTTCAACTCGACCTTAGAAGAAGTCTTCTTCGAAGAGTAGCCTTAAAGTATCCTTGGTTGTCCATCTAGATCCGTGATCCTATGATGAAAGAAAGAAGTGGAATCTTTAGGGCATGGAATCTATAAGAAACTCCATGGACCCTAAAGGTAAAGAAAAACATGAGGACAAACATGAATATTCCAAGAAAGAAGAGAAGCCTGAACAACCATTCATTGCATTGAGAATCACAAGATTACCAGCCTAATATGAAAGTAATCAAGCAGAACTGAAAGTTTTGATGAAGAACAATGTACGAAAGACTTATGAATGAAAGCATTGCAAGATCCAGAACTAGAGGTTCTCCCAGACGGAGGGAGAAGACTATGATGATTGCCCGTTTCGGTAAACCAAACATTCCTCTACATGAGTCATTATATCATCCATGGGTTGGAGTGCTACATCAATATAAATGCAAAGACTGTTCTCTAGAGCAATTGAACAAAGAACATATGAAGAGCAACCTCAAGACTTTGAGGCATACCAGAAAGAGACCCTTGTATACAGATGGAAGAAGATAACTTGGTGAAGAACCTCCAATGCACAGCAAAAGCATGGTGAAGATTCTCTATAATAGAGATATTGTATCAAGATGATTACTTAGTAGATCAGATCTCATGATGAAATAAGAAGTGCCACATGGATATGTTCCAGTGTTCCAACAATGATATACTTTATTGATCAGAGCTACATGAAGCCTTCAGATAAAACCAATGCTCCAGAACAAAGTACATTTGAAATCAAGCATTACATTATCTATGATGAAGTTCAGAAAGGAGAAAGAGGTTATCCATTACATATCTCCACAGATGAGCAGATAAGCAGACATTTTGGTAAAGCTTCTATCGAAAAAAAAATGAAGAGTTTGTGTACTCAAGTTGGAGCTCGTGGAGACGACTTCCTTATTGAAAAAGGAAGAAATGACTCCCAGGTTGGGAGGGAGCACTGATATGTATTGATTTATGGACAATCATTTTTCAGCTCCAAAAATGGTCCAGGATGAGCAGTTTCATTTCCAGTTCGGAAAGTGGATTGAGATTTATGACGGATAACGATTTCCCATTATGGTTAACATGGGAAATGGTCCAGATTGTTGATGTATCATAGACAACGACTTCCCATTGTGGTTAACATGGGGGGTGGTCTAGGGCAGTCTCTCTTCTTGAGGGTTACTCAAGAAGACTGGCCCGCCTCGCCGGACAACGATTTCTCATTGTGGTTAACATGAGGAATGGTTTGTTTTGGAGGTTGATACAGGACAGTGTTTTCCTCTTGTGGTTAACAGTGGAAATGGTTCGGGCAATCATTCCTTAGGGTTTATATGTTCTCTCCAGGGTGCACTTTGATTAGTGTAGGAGGAATGGCCCAGGGTGGGGAATGGTCTAGGCTCAACAATCAAGGACATGCATTCCTTAAGGTTTATATATTCTCTCCAGGGTGCACTTTGATTAGTGTAGGAAGAATGGCCCAGGGTGGGGAATGGTCCAGGTTCA
>SNQJ01S0000460.1:370685-416107 GCA_010110895.2 Picea sitchensis
ACAGAGGTAGCAGCCTCACATTGAGTTGGTGCTCAATTGTAAATGATGTACAGAACAGAAAAAGACTGCCTATCATTTCGAAGAAGAAGAGGTTTTTTCCCTTTATGGGTTTCCTCGTGAAAATCTGTCTCTGTGTGTATTTTGTGTGTGACTGATGATTTTTACTCTTACTGTCCATATGCTATATGATTGGTTGATGACACATGAAGAAATCTTAATAATTGTTTAAGAGGTATAAAATTGTTTAAGCTTATAAACAACTGATTCACCCCCCCCTCTCAGTTGTTCTAGTATTTCCAACATAACTTACATATTGTGATCCCCATCCAACTTCTAATCCAAAAAATGTTTTCCCCTTTGTAGGTGTCACTCATTCCATCTTATTGGGCCTCTTATTTTGATTTTGATATAGAACACATTCCAACTAGAGGGAATGTCAAGGTGGCATGGAATCCATAGACAAAGAAGATACAAGTCATGCCATGGGGATTGAAATTCATTAATAGTAAAGAATGATGGCCATATACATAAATAATAACCTGAATAGTAGGCAGGATTTTAGGTGATCAAGGTGTTGATTGATGAAATGAGAAGGCACCTAGAAAAATAAAAAGAAAAAGAAAATACTAATAGGTTCACAATTAAGGAACTAGAAGTAGGCTAATGGCCTTGCTGGTTTTGAATGTACTTTCCCATCTTCAGGTGTGTAGTATAATTGTAAATGCCTCGACTTGTTCAAGGATTGATTTCCCTATTGGTCCTTTGTATTATTAATGTATGTAGGCCGTCATATGAGTTCTGAGCTATGCTACTATTGCAATCTCATGATTGAAGAATCAATGTGTAATGATGTATTGGGTTATATTGGAATTGAATAGAGTATGACTCCGATTTTTTTTTTTTTTTTGTCTTTATATTGGATGGTGATCATGTCTTTTCCTCCTATGCATTATCTATGATGTCAGATAATAGTATTTTGATCCCATAACTATTGCGTTCTTAGATTAGAATGATGATTCTTACTATGATAATGCTTAATCATTGATTAGATAGAGAACAATTATGGTTTGATGGTTGAATATATTCACAATAATTAAAGTGGAAGTATGAGTATTGCGATGGGTGCTAGTTGTGACAATCATAGTGTAGGATCCCTATACAAACTTAAGTTTCGACACTATGCTTTGGGTGAGGCCTTCCCCTTCATGGGGATTGAAAATGCTTGTGCATAGTCTACGATGGACCCCCTTTGTTGGAGATTAATCTGGAACTTGGTCTAAAATTGAGCTAAGAAATGATTCTATTGTCACAGATCACTCAGAGAAGGCGAAACGATGGACTATTTATCGATCAAATTTTAACTCTTTGCGCGAGGTTATCTACCTTGTTTCTACCACCTATATTTCTCTCCTCATACAAGACTCTAGCGTACAATATTGTAGCATGCTACAAGGCTGTAGTCTATTTATGGTTCACATCATCACTTCCATCATCATCGATTCACCCCGAATACCACTATATCCACCATAAATTCCACTATCTCACGGTCTATGGGAAACACAATGCTACTTCTATCTCTATCTCTTGGATCAAGGTACCTGCTGCCCATAAAGATACCGATTGAGCCAAAAAATGGTTCTATTGTAACATATCCCTTCATAATGTGTATGTATTTCTAACAATATGTTTGACAAGTTGACCTAGAGATATGTGGCAGATTGGTGGTTCAAGTAGATCGAACTCTTTGAGAAGTATTGCATTACGAGCCATTAATGTCATTGGATGAATGACAACTATGACACCTATGAGATATTTTGGGTAGAGTTTTGGGTGGTATTGTTTAAATGGTTAAGTAGATTGAGTGAACATTCACGAACTACTTGCAAGAGGAGGAGAGAGATCCAATGAAATGTATAGAATTTGGTTGCACCGAAGAGATTTAATCACGAATTTGCAAGAACTATTGACTTTTGGGTTAAGACTACGACAAACAGTTATATTATTGAGTTTGCATTGGCACTGAATCAATCCTTTTCAATAGAAGATGAAAAATTCAAGAAAGGAGCTTGTTGAAGGTTGGGGAAGGAATTTTCAACCTGGGAGAATATTTTTTTGGTGGAAGAAAACTATATGCCTTTTAACTTACATGTCATGGAAACATAAGCACTTGTTCGGTGGTGACTGGGGATGGATTTTGTGAGAATGAATAAGTGAGGGAGGAAACCACCATGGAGGAAGTATAGGCTCTAGATAGGGTGGAGTAGGCTTTGAAGTAGGACACAATAACAAAGAAGTGGCGGTTGATAAAAATGCAAGAGGTTCGTTGAAGGGTGGAAGTATTAAAAAGGACTATTGATAGAGAAGCAAGTACATAAGTTCATTTGAAGGAGTTGGATGGGTCATAGAAAGGAGGAGAGGAAGTCTATGAATGGTTGAGAATGACGATTGGTAGTTGAAGAGAGTCAAAAGAGCAGACTGGATGGGGAGAGATGTCTATAGAGTTGGAGGATCCAACAAGAGAAATGAAGAAAATAGGGGAATATGTTTTGTTAGACAAATTAGGGATGGTACAGTGGGAAGTTGCGTTCGAGGACAATGCAAATCAGTGGATGGAAAATGGCACAATCATCAAGCCGCAAGAGAAAGAGGCATTCGACAATGTGTTTTGGATATTTAAACAAGAAGTACGAGCAACATACAAGGTATGAATTGAAGCTAGTGGAGCTAGTGTGGAACAATGACCACCCTTTGCACATCTTGGAAAAATTGAGGTAATTATTAATTCATACTCTTACCCACATAGATGATTCACCCATCCCATGAGCCACATGTCATATCATGAGGTCCTTGTTTTCTCTCTTCTTAGAATTTTTTTCTATCCTTATCCTTTTATGAATTTTGATGGAATTCTTCACCGGTTGGCTTGTTCCATGCTTCACATTCACATTTTTGTTGCTTGGTTGTACACAATAATATTTACATGACCGTGCCTCCACATCACTACACATGCACCATCATGGAGTACATGAAACCTCCCTTGCTCTGTATTCACATATATCATGTACCTATATCATCCAAAACTCTTTTTACAAAAGTTAAACTGTTTTGGAAATCTTCCACATTCTACAATTGCATTGCTCACTCAGGCCTAGAGGTCCCATTCTTGCAACTTTATGAAACATCCAGATACTTCCACGGATGAATTAAACATTTATCATATCCTCTACGAATTATGTTTCCAATTACTGTACTCATGCCTCAATATGAGTTTTGAACTGAAAGTCATGGCTCTCTCAATTTGTGATTTCTACCCATTTTCTGCACTTTTCGCATTGGCACAATTAGGCTAAGAGGCCAACTTCTTCCACCTGTAGAATAAAATCTACTAGGAACCTATAAATTTTTTGTAGTAGGAATAGATACAACTAATGATGGTGAGTGCAAAAACACTTTCATGTTGGTGATCTAATGCTCCAGTAAAATTATGCATCAATATGGAATTTTCAACTTTGCCCTTTTTACATTTTCTCTAGGCTTGAATTTTTTTAGCAAAAACTACTATCTCTTAAATGGAGAAAAATGATGAATATTCAATAAGAAAAATTTGTCTGGATTAATGAGGAAATAAAAAGTTGGGTAAGAGTTTTTTTTTTGTTCTTTCGGTTTGGTTATGTTGGGTCCTTTTTCCTCCTTTGAATATCCAAAAAATCACTAAAACGTCTCCTGGAATAGTGGATTTTGGCATGTTTCTGCATCTCCAATCCAAACCATTTGAAATTTGGCTAAACTCTCCACTTGGTTTCTTCATATCTTCTCCCTTAATTCACTGAGAAAATTTCATCAACAACAGGGACTTTGTTAAGGAGTACCATCCAGTTCTTCAAAAACCACAATTTTGTAGTTTCTGTAAATCTGGAGTAGAATTGGTCAAGGATTCTTACTGGAACTTGTTGATTCGTAAATGGGAGACTTATAGTCTTACCATTTCACCAAAATGGAAATCTATGTGAAAAATATGATCTCTTCTCCTTTTACATAATTGCAAGAGACTTGATCAACCAAGCTACAAGTTGAGTCAACCCAAAGGATAATGAAGTCGACTACCTGAAATTTGAGATGGGGAAATGAGTTGGAAGGAAGTCAGGTCGTCCAAGTCAAGTTGAATGACAGTTGGGTCAAAAAAGTCGAGTCAAATGAAATTCGAGTTGACCAAGGGAGCCAAATCGACCAAAGGAGAACCCCGTTGAACTGTGTCTTGATCTAGTTGACTAGGAGCTATTGTCGGTCGAATAAGGAAGGGAATTCGATGCTAGAGAAAGCCCAGTCGATGTGGGTGACTCGTGGTGAAAGAAAATAAATGAAAGGTGTATTCAACGAAAAAATGTGAAGGGGAAAACTTGGGAAAGTCAAATTTAGAAATGAGCAACCGAGGATAAAGTTTGAAGGGCGAATTTGATAACCCATGATGTGTAAAAGTGTTTGGAGGATGGATTCGACAACTAGCTATGTAGAAAAATGTTTTGGGGACATTTTCGGTAACCCACAACACATAAAAATTCCCAAGGGTGATATTGGTAATCCCATGTCAACTAAAAAATGTCTTGAAGTTGAGTTGGGCATCCGATGACAGAGGAAAACATATGGAGGCAAATTGATAGCTCACTGAATTGTGAAAACAAGTATATAGTTCCTAGGAAGCTAATAAATGCCTCGACAACCCAGGATTCAATATATATGTTGTCTATGATTTATAGGCAAAGGAATACACCCAACAAAGTTGAGAATGTTCCCAACGACTCTAAAAATGAAATTAGAAACCTTTAAGCAAATAGCAACGACTCCGGAGGGATGGCCATCAATTTCCAACTTCAGAATCAATGTATGGGTAAGATTAAAAAGCCGTTAGTATAGTTTATTGATCCATGGGGACCATAGTAATATAAAACAAGCTTAAACCAAATGACACAAAGTTATTGTTGCTGAAACCATACATAGACAACCATTAACTTACACTGCACACTCTTTACCATTCATAAACAAATACAGCCGCAACAATCATCACACATAAACTTAGAATTTACTCTGGAAACCCAAACGGGAAAACCAACATTCTTTTGGCTTCGACTAGGCTCTTTATTATTCAACAATGGGTAAGTTACATGCTCTTTGGTTCATCTCTATGCTGCTCAGTGACATATGGGAATCTTCTCTACATCATTCATAGCCAAAGAACCCCTCTCTCATTGTGGGGATACATGATATAACATAACGAGTTGACTGGGTGGATAGCTAGACGGTCCGACGTCCCTAATGCTTCAACTTCTCTCCACTCCATTTATCCTTCTCTTCTTTATTTGTTTGTCTTTTATTCCATGTGAAAAAGTTTGTATGAACATATCAACATTTCTTTTATACAACAATTTACTTCCTGACTTTACATATATTACATACTGTTGATATTATGGTAGTTGCGGGAGGTATTTACCTCCATGTGTAAACCTGACGAGGATATAATACTCCGAGAAGCAAGAATAAACCCTAATGAGTTGGCTAATAACCCTAGAAGACTTGTCGGCTCAAGAAGATAATTTATATTAGGTTATTAGCCTCCAAGATAAGAAGTCGGCTAGAGATAATAATATATACTGAACAGACAGATACCCTGAATGAGAAGTCGACCCAGGCAGTTAGCCATAATTAGTATAAATACAGGAGGCCAGTTCTCATTCTGGCAGGCAGTCTTAGAGTTGCAAAGCAACAACTTGTGCGCATTGCAGTGCCCAGTCTTGTGCGTTGGTTTGAGGAGAGCTGCCATTGCAGCTGCTGCAACTAGCATATCACGTTTGGCTTGGACTATCTCTTGGCTAGGGTTTGGAACATCTGATCAACTCTTGTTGGTGTGATATCCTTGGGGAAAGGTGCGCTACCCTTTGTTTGGCTATCTAGCCTAGGGTTTGCTTCCAGAGTGATTCTCTGTCAAGGTTAAGGTGCTCGGAGGGTGGCTTCAGCCTATGGTTGGGTGACAATAGAGATATTGTCAATGGTANCAGGGTGGGGAATGGTCCAGGTTCAGAAATCAGGACAATTATTCTTCCTTGCTTGAGAAGAATAGTCCAGACAACTCATCATTGATGTTTTACCTTTTGAGGGCAGATATTCTTTCAAATCTCACAGGTGTGAGTGAAAGATTGGCCCAGATGATTCATTTTATATCATAACATTGTTTTTGTGCAGGTTGATATCAGATGATTGTTATGAAGACTGCATGACAGTAGATGTATACTACTGTGGTGGATGTGTTCCACTGTTTGTGACTATACGCTACTGATCAAGTACTTGTGTGCTACTTGGTGTGGTAGTGTACCACTGGATTGTAGTTATGTACTACTATGGATAGACACAATTGTGTTCTATTTTGTTCTGATTGCCTTGAAGACTATCAACAATTTATTGGAAATAAATTATCAGGCAAATGAATAATGAACAGAGATTTTCCAGATAGAAAATGGTTCAGAACATTTACTCTTATAGATTAGAAAAATGGCTCTTGTATCACTCTGTGGAGTGAGCATCGTATCTGATTAGTCAGATAGAGTATGGTTTCGAGAGATGATGCAGTTGTTGATGATGATGGTGCTCATGATCTAGTCATGACCTAGTCTATATAACTATGTTGATGCTACTAGGTGAATGGTATGTTTTGTGCTCAAGATCATTACCTGTAATACCTCCCTAGCTAGGAGGGAGTGTTGATATTATGGTAGTTGCGAGAGGTATTTACCTCCACATGTAAACCTGACAAGGATAGAATACTCCGGGAAGCAAGAAGAAACCCTAATGAGTTGGCTAATAACCCTAGAAGACTTGTCGGCTCAAGAAGATAATTTATATTAGGTTATTAGCCTACAAGAGAAGAAGTTGGCCAGAAATAATAATATATACTGAACAGACAGATACCCAGAATGAGAAGTCGGCCGAGGTAGTTAGCCAGAATTAGTATAAATATAGGAGGCCAGTTCTCAATATGGCAGGCAGTCTCAGAATTGCAGAGCATCACTTGTGTGCACTGCAATTGCCCAGTTTATGTGCAGGTTTGGAGGAGAGTTGTCGTTGCAGCTGATGCAGCTAGCAGTTATGCTTGGACTATCTCTTGGCTAGGGTTTGGACTATCTAATCAGCGCTTGTTGGTGTGCTATCCTTGGGGAAAGGTGTGCTACCCTTTGTTTGGCTATCTAGCCTAGGGTTTGCTTCCAGAGTGATTCTCTGTCAAGGTTAAGGTGCTCGGAGGGTGGCTTCAGCCTATGGTTGGGTGACAATAGAGATATTGTCAATGGTAAAACGAGCACATCCATTATATTCTAACATGTATTATGTTCGGCGTTCCCTTCCCCCATTTTGAGGGTATGCTAGTACCTTTATAAGAGTAAGTTTCTACCAGTTACATAATTTCTTTCAAGAATCTTTTGAAATACCTAGACCCCACTTAGGTTAACTATTTGTACTAATGTTTTAAGGAGGTATATCCTCATTCGAACTCCATAATTGAATTGTTTTGCATAGCATGAATTGTTCACAAGAAACCACATTCTATCTTTGACCATCGAATGTGATGGTCGATCATATATTATGCTTATCAAGCCATCATTTAGATTTTTCTTTCCATTTGCAGAAAAAGGTGAGAGTTGTCTTGCAAGATTCCTCCTTTCCACCATACAAATCATATAAGATTCATGCTTCATACAATGATTTAAACACTACTTTTATGTTGTTTTTGGACATATGGGAATATATTCCTTCCAATTCCAAGTTAAGGTGGTTTGATTCACCCTTCACCTCAATACAAGATTGTACAATTCAAGTAGAGTTGTTGAGACTAAAAACAATTAGTTGAACTCTTGATATTCTTTTATTAGTTGCAAAGAGTAAATTGAAATCATTGTCGGTATTTTTATTATTATTTAAAAGTTGTTGAGTTTCTAAAGCTAAAACTAAATTGAGATAATGATTGCTTCAAATTGGAAAGTATTAAAATTAATATTGATATTTTTATTATTACTTATATTAAAACAAATATTTATATTTTTATCATTATTTATATTTATTGTTAATTTAAAATTAAAATTAAATTTAATAAGTGATTACCTCCCATGTAAAGGTATTAAATATCTTAATAGTGGATAACAATTTGCAACTATTTAAATAAAAGAGTATTGATACCTTGGCAGAATTAGATACCTTTCCAAACCCAAAAAGGTATAGCTCTGGATTGACCTGGGGGTGGTTCTTTTCAAGAAGTGAGTGATCTATATAGTTCTTGTCTTAGGTAAGGTAAGCAATCTGACTAATTGCAATTTTTTTTTAATAATTTTTTGTCCCAATAATTTTGTTGGTGATCTAATAATTCTAGACTAAGCTTAACTCATATGATTCGCATGCAGTCTCCTTAAAAGTTTGTCAAACCACATAATCCTTTCTTACCTTTAGTCGATTGGCTCGGTCCTAGGTTCCATGGTCCTTGCAAATTCGTCTTCAATTCTACATCCTCTCCAAGGGTTATGGGCTCTTCTGCACCCTCTTGCAGTTCTACCCAACAAATACACTAGAATTTTGTCTCTTCGATCTTCTCCAAGGGTATAACCTAGTTTAAGACAAGAACCCTCTCCTCTCTGGTAGCTAGCTTCTTCTCCTTTGTCCAATGGCTACATGTGTTTCCCCTTTACTAGTTGTTCTATTTGATCCAGAAGATGTTCCAGGTGCCCAGGTTGCCCAACAAACCCAGAAAGTTGAAAAGGGAAAGGATTCAAGGGGTGATGATGATACCAAGGGAAAAGGGCAGGAGAAAGAAAATAAGGGGAAGGATTTAGGGGGTGATGATGATACCAAGGGAAAAGAGTAGAAGGAAGAGAAAAATGCCTTTACACAAGGGAAAACTTTGGAAAAGGATAAATTAACTGAAAAAACATATGAAGAACTATCAACTGAGAAGACAAAAGGGAAAGGAACCAAGGAATCGACAACATTATGCTACTATTAGATCCATGTAATTCATATAGGTCAAGGTAACGATGATTTCTTGAATGACTATAATTCTTAAAAACTAGTAACCCAATATTGAAATTATTGATTTGAAATAGTTCAATAATAAGACTTGATATGGATAATTGCCATGAACTCCCTTAAGTCATTTCCACCGCCTAATTGGAATCCTCAGAATGAGTCTAATCCTAAAAATTGACCCAACATAACCACTATTGTTACAAAACACTGTGACCATTTTAGCAGTAATAGGATCCTCAAGATTCTCCATATCATTTGAGAAATGAGATGGCCCAATAATACTTAAAGAGAATTCACACAAAAAGATATAATTGAAACCTCACTTTATTTGTTTAAACATTCTACTTTTTGGCGCTTTTTTACTAAAATCCAATGATATAAATCTGAGTGAAAATCACTGGTTTTGTCTTACTTAGAAGAGCCACTATATTTATATTTTGAGCCACTATATTTATATTTTATCTGACTTAGAAGAAGAAGAGCCACTATATTTATATTTATATTTTATCTGACTTGGCTGAGTCATTTGTTTTTATCTTGGCTGAGTCATTTGTTTTTATCTGACTTATGGGAGGCACTGTTTTTTGGTCTGACTCAGCCAAGTCAAACTCTAATTCGGCTAGTTAGTGATTGATTGGTTTGGACCCGAAACCAATCAAACAAGACCTTATCAAAACCCTCCTAACATTGATTTAATTCTTGGATGTTCGATTTATAGCATATGACCCTTGAATGTGGGCGATGAAGCCACCGGATTATTGGCAAGCGACTTTTTATTTATTTTATGAAACGGTACATTATCCAACCAACAGTTTGGCGGTTTGAAAAATGCATTTGGTCCTATCATTTGTAAAAAATGAATGTATCAAATTTTGTTTTTAAATCTTAGTGATTGCTTTATTTATGTGTATAAGAACTATAGCCGACAAAAGAAGTATCGGTTTAAAAGGGTTTAAAATATTTAATTAAAAATTCGTCCAGAATAGTGAAAAGGGAACTTATTGCTACTAAACATGTCAATTTTAGTTTTTTTTAATGAGTCGATACATTTTGTCCATGTCAACTTTAATGTTTAATGCTACATGATTTAATAAAATGTCTATAAATTTAATAAAAAAATACATTCACTAATTATATCGACATCTAGAGAAAAATGAAATGCATTCTTACTATAAAAGAGATGTGTAATCTCTGAATCTGATTTTGTCTTTGAGACTTACAAAATATCTTTAATAATGATCTTTAAAGAGCAATACCATATCAGCTATACAAAATATCTTTAATAATGATCTTTAAAGAGCAATACCATATCAGCTACTCATAAGGTGATACCTAGAATATTCGGAAAATGAAATTCCAGAAAGTATATTCAGAGAACTCAGGTCACTGTTCTAATGGTCTGAGGACCATCCACAACATTTGTACCACCCCAAACCTGTAAGTGCCTCTCAGGAAACATCGTTTCCACCTTTGCCATCCGATCTCCCTCCCTGCAACTGTGCTGAATATCTATTTTTTCAAAATGGAGAGAGAGAGGCTGAGTGCCTTGTTCACCAGTGCTGTAAGATGTAAATTTCTAACCTGTACTTTCCAGACATTCAGTCACAGACGAGCTGTGAGTCTCCACAAGCCTTCAAGATTTTTATATTCCTTTCTAGGGCATTCTTAAGGATAATAGGGCCTGAAGCTCAATGAAGTTGTTTCTACTTCTGCCCATTTCAATCTGCTGTGATGTAGATGAGACCCCTCGCTCTTCCCTGACCTAGATTACCTATGGAGGCCCATTAAAGAAACTTGTATTGTGTAATATCTCCAAGGACGAGCCCTAGTTGTATTTATGAATTGTAATATGTTTTGTAGGCTGGTGAGCCAAGCAATTATAAGCTATGGCCTTATGTGTTTATTAGGCCGGAGAGTCTAGGTGTTAAAGGCCAGGAGCTTGTTTTGTACATGTAAATATTCATATTATTAATATAAAAACATCGCTGCGTGTAAACCGACCACGAAGAAAGAGTATGGGGGACTAAACTCCACTTGGCTGGGTAAGGGAGAGGGAGCTGAGAGGTTGGAAAGAGGGGCTAAGCCTAAGGACTTAAGTCCAAGAGAATAATAATTTATTATTATTCCAAAAGCTAATTAGAAGGATATGTTTCTATCCTAAGTTCCTTTGGGAGGATGGGTGACTTCCAAATGGAAAGGAACGTGCTTCATGAGCAACATGTGTCATCTTAGGCACATGCAGTTTTAAGGGGACTCACTCACTCACTCACGCAGGGTGGGAGGGAGGTTCACGCACAGAGAGTTTTGGCTCTCACACTCTCACCATCTTCGCTATGCTAGACCAGTCTACCCCATCTCTCCTCACGAGTTCACTCACGCACTGAGCAAGCATGCAACTAGCCAATTTTGCCATTGTTGAACCCGTGGCCATCGTGCACCTCTGTAATTTACTGAGCCATCCCTTGCCTTACCCGACTTTGCTATTGTGGTTTGAAGAGGAGGGTTGTCAAGCCCGTGAGCAACTCTCTCTCCAAGTGAGAGAGGTTGTTGTGGATTGAAGAAGCAGGTTGTCAGGCCTGTGAGCAACTCTCTCCAAGCGAGAGAGTGTGCTGAGGAAGTGAGTTCTCCTGGAGGAAGTCTCGTAGCTGCTACAGAACTCTGAGAATTCTGGTCCGACGTGTTGTTGAAGCCTCGAAAGGGAGGTGGAGCAGTCGATGGACTGTGTGACAGTGAAGGTGTATACTCCTGGGGTGGGATAGGCATGTGGGGAATGAGAGTCTGTGAGCAATGGGCGTAAGTGGCTCCTGGGAGAGAATCCTTCCTCTTAAACTGTGTGACTTTCCTATTGACTTTGCCTAGCCTAGGAATCCCTTGTCCGGTGGAGTTTAGTCCCAGCTTGGGGGTGACCCACTGCTGAGAGTGATAAGCAGTGTGGTCTAAGGCTGGGAGGTTCGTGGAAGGTCTACACGCAGTTGGTGGTCTCCTATTAAAATATAAGTACCACTTTTATGTTCATTTACATGTTGTGTATATGTACATGTGTTATAATTGATGAGTAATGTTTGTATATGCTGTATGTGTGGGCTTACTGTTAATTCCACATTAATTTGTGTATGGTTAGAATATGTCGTCTGTATGTTTATAGAGACAAAATGTTTAGTATTATTTCCACATGAATAAGTGGCATGAACAGAGTGCTCTAACTGTTAATTGTGTTAGTTATGCATGCATATAAATGTACAAAATGGTATCAGAGCTAAGTGAAGTCTCCGAGTAATGGTGTTGCCCGGCCTGTTGGTGGCTGGGGACGTTACATATTGATAGAGTGATCCCACGATAGAGCTGGGACAGTCCTAGTCTTTTAAACTGAAGGCGACTTCTTTACCAATTTCAAAACAATAGCCATCATATACAGAATTGAATGATCGATACTACATATACACAATTCGAAGACTCCATCACACAAATTATCTATATTCCTCAGCTAGGAACAGCTTCGATTTGCAATATAGGGCAAGTGGAGGAGATTTATATTTTTGAAATATTTCAAATTCCTTTGGAGACAAATTGACCATATGTAGAAGATGCCAAGAGATAAAATATCCTCCCTGTGATTATATTTAAAAACCATTTTTCAAATAACTTTTTCATTGTATTACCTTTCCTTAAATGTTAGTGATCAAATCTTTGATGATAGACTAAACCTCCAAGGCATAATGACATTTACAGAATAGATAATTTATTGTTTCTGCATGATCCTTACATAGAAAACATATTTTGGGACCCTCAAATGTTCTTTTCTGCAATCTATCTCGGGTAAGTAATCTATTTTCCAGTGCAATCCAAGAACATATATCCAAGCACATATTTTGGTCTTGAAGGAGCCTTTCTCTTCCATATCCAACACCACCATATTCTTTTATAGCCCTCGAAAGAGTCCTAAAATGTTCTGTTGCAACCAATATGTACCAATTACAATTATTTGCTTGTAGCAGGATTTTCTCCCATTCCAGCTAATCAACTTTCTCCAATATGTCAATGGTTGATCTCTGTAGCTGTACTCAGAATAAATCCCAAGCAGGGATGACGGCCGCTGGGATGTTAAGACCTGAATTCCTCTTCCATGAGGACTGGTTCAAAACATCCTGTGACCATGTGGCTAGGTTTGACAGAAAAATAATAACTTTGGAATGAGAAAACGAACTAGACACTCTAAAAGAGTGAAATTTAGAAAAAATAGGAGCAAACATTGACAGCGAGCAAGTATGAGTATTGCCTAACCATAGAGTAATATGTACACTTATTCTATTGAAAGGTATATATAGAAATTTACAAGGTTGGAGAGAACGATCAAAGTTGAAAAGAATTCAGAGGGAAGAACTTACTCATTCCATCTTTTCTTTTTGTTCTAAGTTGTTGAGCTCTCTTTTACTCCCACTACATACTAAATACTGCATACACATTGAGCTTAGTAACCTATAGGGAAGTCCCTACATACTAAATACTGCATACACATTGAGCTTAGTAACCTATAGGGAAGTGCCTAGGCTAGGAACCTCTTCCTTAGTCAAGACTCTACTAAATACTGCATACACATTGAGCTTAGTAACCTATAGGGAAGTGCCTAGGCTAGGAACCTCTTCCTTAGTCAAGACTCTAAAGTGAGAAAGGCAAGGTTACTGAGGTGATAGTGGCCAACCTCGGTGGAAAAGTTCTAATCACAAGTGTGACTTTGGGAGGTAACATGCTCCAAATGACAACGGTCTCAGACAAAGGCCAAAGTGCAGATCAAAGCAGTTTGCAACATCTTTTCGATATAACCCTCGAATAGTTGCAGATTTAGAACAATAGCTGTGTCTCTACAGGAAAAAAACCCCATGATGAACAGTGATGGGCAACAGATTCCCACTAGACTTTTTCAAACAGTGACGCTAGAGATTTGACACGAGGGACAGAGGAAAAAGTGGTGGAAAAGAGATAGTCACTGAACTTTAAACCCACAAACATGAAAAATTAACAGAAAACACTAAGCAAATAAACAAAATTCAAAACTGAGAGAAACCATCAGCACAGATCCAAAAATTAGAAGAAAAATAAACACCGGCATCAGAGAAGTTGACATGGTATATAACGGCAGAGAATTGAGTCACTGCCAAAAGGAGAAAATATGGTTGACTATAGGAGACTAGCACTAAATAAGCGTTACATGCAAATCGTCAGAACACAAAGACGCATAAACTCCAAACTGTCGTCGATGCAAATGATGCATGGGGAAAACCTCAGAGCAGCTCCCCAATGCCATGGCTTTCTGATATCCGTGGCAAACTATTCGAAACCCTAGCGGCATTGCTCAAAAAATCAATCAAAGTAGTCAATGTTGAAGGGTGATATGAAAATATTGCCCTTCGTAAAACACTTAGCCCACCCCTTCAAATTTCGTTGTCGTCTCCAATAAACTCATTCAATCAACCAAAGGGATCAAACCCCCTTAACATATCTTGATATATTCAGTTAATGGCCATTTAGGTCAAATGGCTTTGTCTCAATTTGTAATGCTTTGCCATTATTTCCTTGTCTAGGCGATCATCAAGGATATATTCTTCTTGTTCTTATTCTTTGAAGACTGCAGGATATCTTTGAGGCCTTATAACTATGACTTTGCTCATAACCCTATAAAGTTAAAAATGAACATTAGGTATTCCATTGCCAACTTTGCTCATAACCCTATAAAGTTGGATGAGAATGTTTTAGGAGAGTTGAAGTACCAATCTTCAGTGATAAGTTACCACACCGGAGGTTTGAAAATAACGGGGCAGGTAGCCTGAACTCTGGCATGACAGCTTGGCTATGAAACTTGGACAGTTTAATGCCATCCCTTCTATAATTGCTTTGCACAAAAACCGACACTTTTTTCTGTGTCATAGATTTCCTCCAACATCTAAGAAGATAATATTTTATGGAATAAAACAGTAAAGGCTAATTACAGGGATTTTAACTCCTTTAGTACAAAGATTGAGTTTGAAACCATTCTGCACTATGAAATAGTGAAAGTGTTGAATTCAATCTTCCATGAAATGGACACTGATGTGGTAATATGTCAATAGGATTAAGAGCAGATTTAACCCTTGATCTCTCCTGAAGGAGAATCTTTACATTTTTCAGCCAAAATTGATTTCACCCAAAGATAACATTGCCCAACAAAATAAACGCAATTGCCCAACAAAATAAACGCAAATAGTAGGATAGAACTCAGAAAATCCAAAACATCCCAAGAAAACATCCTGATAAATATTCGTAGATCAAAACGTTATATAAGTGCATACTACAAACTGATGACATCCAAATGAATGGTCTATACCAGAAACATTTGCCATGCTTATTTTCAAAGCTATCTAAAAAGGGAAAGCATGTGTTCTTCATTTCATGCACTCCAATGTATCGACAGAGCAAGTGCAAATGCAAAATTTATTTACTTTCCATAGCAAATGATTTTCAACATGATAAGAATAATGAATTAATATCTACGGAATGTCTAAAGGGGTTGAATCTAATGGTAGAAAGTGAGAAGTTTGTGTGGTTGCACCCAAAGAGATTATATTAAATATGACCGGTGCACACATAAGTGGATCAAAGCCCACCCCCATGTCCTTCAAATTTATAAGTCACATAGGTTTATCTCGGGTGATTGGGTAACATGTTTGTTATCCTCCCCACCCTGGTTCAATTCCCAAGAGTGACACGTCGGCCCGTTGTGATAAGGTTAGAAGGGTAGACACCCCCAGGATAGAGGTCCACTCCACTGTGCCTTGGGATGCCTTGGCCCTTGCTAAGTCACAAATTATTGGTATATCTGGCTTATGGTTATTGGATATACTCTTGGGTTATAGGGCCGCCAGTAGGTTTGATCCTGGCCCCAACCTAGATCACTCCAACGAATTACTGATTCCCATTGTTAAAAAAATTATCTACCAAATTATCACTAGATCTTACCAATTCCCATGGTTAAAAAAAATATCCACCAAATTATCACTAGATCTACCTCTGTAAACCTGCTTTGATCCATTTGATCAATCAACCTGGCATCCATGAGAACTGGTTAGCAGTGGGTAGCTCTTTCTGCTGTCCTTGCCTACCCAGCAGCAGTGTAACCCTGCTAACACCGTAGATCCTTTTCACTATTTACATGAGATTTGGCAGTAAGAAGTAGAAATGCGAACACAACACGGAGAAAAATTCAGAATGCGAACAAAACAGAAGCCATCTAGGCAAACGTTGCCCAGATTTGCAGCCAAGATAATGGAGTATGGTATCTTGATCTTCCTTTCCACCCATGAGCTTGTCTCTAACTTCAAGGCATGCTTTAATGAAGGCAATGTTCAATCCCTTAGGTTTTCATACAATGCTTAGCTGAAATTAATTATTCTTCCAGTCCATCATAATTACTTCCCGTTCTTGACCATACAAGAATATGAAACCACTGTGGCCATGGAAAACCTATAAAGCAACCATAAAATAATGTACCACTGGCAAGAAAAATGACTTCTTTCAATCCTGAATTAATCAAAGCTTGATGAATTACTACATCGGCACAGCAAATAATCTTCCAACGAATTATTTGCTTGCAAAGTGCCTATGCTGTGATCCATGCTACTAAACGACACCATATCATCGTCCACCCCAAGGATGCAAAGGTGAGATGGGTTTTGATATCATGGCCCCCCTGGTTTACTACGATGTCATCCTCATCTGAAGTATTCGTATGCTTGATCATTGTATTCCGGCACCATGCCCAGTCAGTTATATCATCTTCTCCTTGTAGTACTTTTAAAGTCTTCCATGAATCATATTTAGGTATCAAAGAGCAAGCAAAGATGAATTCATGCGCTTAACACAGGATGTTTTGTAACTTTAAGAAAATACAAGAAAAATTGTACCATAAACTTTAAAGCCATTCTTGCAGGTTAAGAATACCCCTGAAAAACACACTAAGAGGTAGTAACTGTAATATACATTCATGGAAGTCAACAAACTCCTGAATCATATAGAAATGAATAGATAAAGATAAATTACTCAGCTCATGCAAGGCCGGTAATGAGGTGTTTGCCTTAGACAAAGTGTAGCAGCAAGGATCGTTCTGTCTCATCTCATTTGTGTCAGAAACATCTTGCAAACATTTATCAGCAAGGTTTCTCATATTCCTGTCCTGTAAGAGCGACCTTGCCTGCAGAAGGTTAAACATGAGCCCATAAGTAAGGATAATCAATATAAATAAACATGGAGTAGAGAGTCAACTGTGAAAACCAAAACTTACCCACAAAATCAGGCTTTCTTGACCCTTGGGAATTTTTGTATCGATTGGCTTCCTTCCAGTTATTAGCTCAAGAAGGACCATACCAAATGCATACATATCTGTCTTGTCATTAACCTTTCCATAAACAAAATATTCTGGAGCGAGATACCTGTTAAACTACACTCACAATGAGTGAACAGTATGGTTACAAATTGGATAGCATTAATCCAAAACTGGCCACTTGAAACTAGGAATATGCTTACATACCCAAATGTTCCTAAAACATACCCAAATGTACTCACTTTGCTAGCCCACCTTGCATAGCCCAAATGTGTACCCACCTTGCTAGCCCAAAATCTGATAACTATTACAATTAAAACCACACTAATTCTGTTGAAATTTTCCATTAGTGCAGAATTCCAAGTTTCAATTTAAAACTCTAGATCGCCAAAATTTCTTGGAATACTTAACTGTCAAATTTAGTCTCGATGCTTCTTCCGGTGAAAGGATTTATACATGTGGTTCAAACTCTTCATAAAGCAAGATATTGGAAGACTTCATATCTCCGTGAATGATAGATTGAGAAAAGCCATTACGCAAGTAATCTAATACTTCAGCAACTCCAGCCACTTTCAATCACACTGTCCAAGGAAGGACTGGCTTCTCCTTGCCTCCTGAAATAGCTAGGGCTATAATCAAATATCAGAAAAGAGAAAATGAAAGACCCTGCCATAAAATACATGACGTTGTGATTATTCTATTGAGTACATATCATCAAGATTCTCTTCAAGCTTACCTCTGGATTGTGGGGCACTCAAATTGCTCCATTTTTTAACAGGGTGTTTTTTTGACGGTCAAATATCATCAAGATTCTCTTCAAATTTACCTCTGGATTGTGGGGCACTCAAATTGCTCCATTTTTTAACAGGGTGTTTTTTTTACCGTCAAAGTTCCACCTTTTCCGGTCTTTTTTTGAAAATTTGACGATCTGGGTTATCTTAAAATTGGCCACGAACCCGAGAGACAAAGTTTCCAACACAGTGGTGAAACTTTGACTTCGGACATAGTTGCTACTAGATTTACAGTCCACCTTGACCAGATAAGTGAGGCGGTATTAGTGCCCTTATCTCACGTCCAAAATTATACACCAGAACGCGGCTAAGGCCTTCTACACAGTAACCAATAAGTGTAATGATGTGGTTGTGCTTCAATGGAGTAGGAATCTCAACTTCAGAAAACTCTCTCTGTTTTGGGTGAAGAATTCAAGATTTTCACTGCCACCGATTGTCCATCAGGAAAAAGTCCTCTGTACACTTGACTCCAGCCTCTTGCTATAAAATTCCCGGCAAGAAAAAGGACGTCACACAACTGAAGTGGGTTCGCAGGATTAATAAACAATTAAAAGGGAGATTTTCCATTCAATACATAAGCACATAAATGAAAAACTCCAAGAGGAAAATTAGAAATGCAACCTGTTGAAAAGCCGGAAGTGGCAGATTGCAACTCGTGATATGTAAAATGCCTGCAGGTTTTACTTCGACAAAGACGCTCTAATCTCCTTGTAAATAATTTTCTTCTAAGTCAGTCATTTTGCTGACTGCAAAGAAACCCATCTTCTTCAGACAATGTCTGAATTGTTGCTATCTAATTTGAAGACCGAGCTTCATGTTCATAGCTACAAAACTTCTGTGTAATCTGTTCTTTCAATCGAAACCCTCCAGTTGTCTGTGTATGCCTATTTGGCAGCTGTAGTACCCATTCAACCACATATATCTGTTTTGATGTAGACTGTCGAATAGAAGGTTTGGTCAGTGAATCCGCTCCACGTACGAGGGGCCATCCAATAGAAGGTTTGGCCGGTTAATCGGCTTCACGTATGAGGGTACAATAGAATGCATTAGTCTAAACTTTCTATTTTATTTTTTGGGGGTTTTCTGTTAATTTTTTTCATTTGATTTTGCTAGAAATCTGATGATGAATGGTTGGATCTGCAGATTTCAGTGGTTAAGTTTGTATAATCTGAGTGTTCCATGGGTTTTTCAGCAGGCTGAATCTATTTATGCATTAAGAAAGATAATTTAAACAACAGAAAATAGAGATTTTGTCCAAATTTACATCGTGGGATTCCGGCCAATTCCTACCAGAAAACCCAAAAGGTAGAACGTTTAGCCAACCCCCAATAGAATACTTTAGGACTTCTTTGCAAAAACAAGATAAAAAAGTAATCACATCTTATCAACTTGAAGTAAATAAATATTCATTAATAGAAATGCATAATGTCAATGACCCAAAAGTGGATAGATCAACATTAATTGATATAGCACCAGAAAATAGAGATATGGGGGGCATTTTCTACATATATTGGGCATCAAATTGACTGAAAATACAAATAAGAGTTTGGTCAAAAACTGGATTGAAGAGATACTTGAATTTCAACTCAAACATGTGTACGAGACACATGACATGTTGTTCCATGACGAAAATCGGCTTGCTAGTGTAGAAATGAGAAAAATCCGTAGGAAAAAATCCTCTCCAAAAAAGAGAAAAATACTAGTGTTGAAAAGGGCATTATAGATTGACTCTTTGATTGTTGCAAATTGTTACAAATCAACTCTAGCCACTGTAGGATCTATCCAAGCTTCTACCACATATCATCATCTCGTGTGTGCCACCATCCAAATCCTAAAGGTAAGAAAAATTATGTACCCTCTTTTTATTATCAATAGTTAGGAGATGTGATAATGTTGATCTAGTAGATACCCAACCAAATTTTCCCAAGCCTTGTTCTTCTTTACTCGAGGTTGAGAAAGCTTGCATACATAGCACAACCCTTCCGCTATATTTGGCGGAATGCAACTTATTTAGGTGGAAGATTATGTGAATCTGCAACGCATGCGAACCCACAGTCACAAAAAAATCATGATGAGAAGATAATCATAAAATTGTGATCTATAATAACAACGATAATATCCCCATCATATTCATCACCGCTATTGCCAATTATGAGGGCCCTTCCAAATTAAAACATAATTGCTCACTTTTCATGTAATCGCCCTGTGAACAAAAATTTTCATTTATATTCCCTTCCCATTAATCATCTCGACCATAGTCTCCATTTTTTCAACTCAAATTCCCTATCCTTTGACCTCCATAAATTGCAATCTCCGACATAATGGGCAGACCACCTATCAAAAGTGAGCTCGACAATGTCAGAATAATCACCCAAAAGTGAGAGGTACTCTGAATATTTGAAGATGTGGGATGGATGAGGTTTTTTAAAAGATTACAAGGAGGAGATAGAGAAGTGGCTATGGAGTTTGCATTGACCTACAATAAATAGGTTGTTGTAGTATGTGGGTTAAAAATACAGTTGGATGAGGAAAAGATTGCCAAAGTTACTGGCTTGTCACAAACTAGAGAAAGGTGGTTTGAGAGAAGGGCGCCAACAAAAATTATCCATGGAGAATTCTTACTAGAGAAGGTGTAATACCCCTAGGCTGAACCCCAATTGTAAATGTACATATAGGCTGGTGGGCTAGAATATTTTGGGCTTGAGTGTCATTGTAAAAATGTTTTGAAGCCAGAGTGCCTGTGTGATTATTAGGTTGGAGAGCCAAAATGCTAAAAGGCTAGTGAGCCTATTATTGTAATATGTAATCACACTTTGATTATTAATAAAATACATCACTGTTGCAGACCAACCACACAAAAAGAATATGGGAGGCTAGAACTCCACTAGAAGAGAAAGGGAGCTAAGAGTCTAGAAAGAGGGGCTAAGCCAAAGCAGCTTAAGCCCAAGGGAATATTATATTATTTCCTAAAGTCTAAGTTATATGATATTTTACCTTAAGTTCCTAATGATGAGGAACGTATAACCAAGTGGGGGCAAGTGGGGACAAGGTACTTCCCAACATGACAAGTTTCAAGTTGGGAACATGCAAATATATTTGGGGAACTTAGCGTAATTTCTCATTATTCTTCCATCATTATCTCATCATTATAACCTTGACTCTTTCCATCTGTACCTTCCTGCAATCCATCTTTGGTACTGTACCTTGAGATCTTGGAGCTAATTGTAATCGATAAATTTGGTAGTCTGAGGAGAAGAAGTGGGTTGTCAGGCTCGTGTGCATTCTGAAGAAGTGGGTTGTCAGGTTCGTGTGCATTCTCTTCAGGTGAGAGAATTGTTGGGGAATTGTTTTCTCGGTGCATTGGGAAATAACTACAGGGCTCTATGACTTTCTGTCTGGCCTGATGTTGAAGCCCGGGAAGGGAAGTGGGACAGTCGAAGAACTGTTAAGAAGAGAAGGCGTACACTTCCTAGGGTGGGACAAGCTATGGGAAATGAGAGGTTTTACGTTAGTTGCAGCAGTTGGCACCTTGACCTGAGTTTTATTATGTTGGATATCCCTTAGCCTGGCCTAGGAAGCCTTCCCAGATGGAGTTTCTAGCCTCATCTCGAGGGTGACCTACTGTTGAGATTTTATGAGTAGTAGAGTCTATGGTTAGGAGGAAAGTCTGAGGTCTACACACAATTGGTGGAATTATTAAAATGATAAGTGTCATTGTATATGTGTTTTTATGCTATTATTGTGTGAATGCTTATGTAAAAGTCTGCATTATTTTATTATACATGTTATGCATGAATTGTATGTTGTTTTCCTTGCATAATTGTTGCATATGCAAAACATGCCATTAATGTAACACACCCGACCCCTGAGTACCTTTCCTAAGGATGGGGCATTCAAATTTTCGTCTTCCTTCTTAAATCGAAGCCTCCTTTTCTGTCTCTATTGTATTTCTACTCACCAAGAGCTCTCCACCAGTGGTCAACATACTCCTATCAAGGTTCAAGAGCAAGAGACATGCTCCAGTGAAGGTTCTTTGGGCGTTCATCGGTTGAGATATACGTAGCATCCACATGAATCCATTACCAAGTTTTCTCCTCTCGCAAGGAACATCCATTCATCACCTAAGCCATTGACGGGCTCGGTATTCATCTACTATATCGACTATAGAGGGATTCGACACTTTGACGCTCCGACGCTTCAGCGTTGAATGCCTCCTTACTGTCTACGCACTTTACCTCCAGAGTCTTGAACTCCCGTAAACTTGCCACGTGGCTCCAACCTTCGAGCCTTTTGTTCTATCTACAATGCTACGTTCTTAATCCTTCGGAGTCCCGAAGTCTCGGACTCCCGGAATTCCGGTTACTTCACCAACCAATCTGGTTAGGCGGGTACGTACCTGACGCAACTCGCCCCTCACCGAGCCAGCTGCTCCACCAGGACCTTCTGTTTCTCACGGGCCCGAAGAGTCAACTCTCTTCAACTCCCTTGGGAGTCCACTACCCACAGTACACTCCTTCGGTGATTCCCCTTTCGGAAATCGGGAAATCGGAATTCGCGATCTCGCGAATTCTGTGAGCGCAGTCACATGTAACTCATAACCTCGAACCCCGATAGTCAACGGGTCAACGCTTCCACCTTTCGGGGATTTCCCTATCGGGAAATCGGAGGTTGTGGTGTCGAGCGTCTCCTACAACACAAAACCCCGAACCCCGAAACTCCGACTGCACGCCACCTGTCTTCCACTACTCCCGGGGCCCACGATGCCACGTCACCCTCCCTTCGATCAATGGCTCTGGTCGATTCGGGAAATCGCCCGTCGCGATTTCAAAGGGATTGAACCCTTGACTCTAGGAACGCCGAATGCCGAAACCCGACCCGCCGGGATCCTGCGCCACGTGTCCCTCCTCCGATCGACGGCTCTGGTCGATTCGGTGAATAGCAACTCGGGGATTTTCACGAGGTGTGAAACTCTCGTCCTGTCAAACCCCGATATCCGATGGACTTGGTTCTTCTCTTCCGGTACTCACGGATTAACTCCCGCGTAGCTTCTGCGCGATCTGACGGTCCTCTGGATCTCGTGAAACTTCATGGGGATTTCTAACCGTCGATCTCCTTCCTCCTGAAGAGTTCTCCTTTGTGCCACCTTCGTCCTGTGCGGCCTCCACTGGGTCGAATTCACGCGAATCAAAGGAACTATCCTTCCCGAGCTTTTGTCAATTCAAACTCCTTCAGAGCCTTCTCGAACGCGCTCACTGCGTTCGGTCTTCAACCACTCTTCAAGTGTTGAAGTTCTTCAAACTTCGTGCACTCGCCTGCAACAAATATTTTTGGCTTCCTCTTCTCAGACTACCGCTGAGACTTCCCGTCCAACCTGCACTCACACCTGCGCGGCTCGAACAACCCAACATAAATCACAGGCAGGAGAACAAAGTTCAACTGCTTGGCCTCCTCGGCGCACTCTATGCGGAGGAATTCATGCACTCTATCAGAATCTCCTGAATCAGCGGAGAAACAATTGAAACTCATTCCCTCGGGTTCCTAACCTCATATGCAACTTCATAAGCAGCATATAACAGATAAACATAAAAAGAAGCAAGTAAGCGACAACATAACATGACAACGCATAGTATCTAACACATCCAGCGGAATTGAATCAAAGCTCTTCCTATTAATTCCATGGCTGTACGCGGAGTTCTTCAGAACTCTGCTCTTTCTCTTCTTTCTCCTCTTGCTAATCCTGAATAATAATCATACAATGATGATACAGGAGGGTGTCTGTCTCCGTTTTCCCTCTCGAAGGTGGTATCCTAATCTCTGACTACTTTCTATCTACCAGCCTTAATTATATTAAACGCTTCCTATCTATAACATAATACAATGCTTTGGCTTTGAATGCCTTTAGTAAGCGGCGGTATGAATACCAAAGGTGAATTCAAAATCAAAGAAAAAGGGTTATTTGGTTGGTCGGTACAATTCTTTTTCCTCCACCATTTGGTTCATATGATGAATTTGAATATTGTGGATATCTTTTGCATCGCCTCCCTGCGGCTCAAAAGATTTCATGGGCTCCTGCTCATGAGGTCATGCACAGTCTGCCCATGTTTCAAAAATCACTGCTTCTGTCTCCGGTGGCATCCTCCAGCGGGTGGTTCTTCCATTCACCGGAGTATTCCAAATCTTTGCTTATCTGGTTTTCTTACACCACGCTCGGCGATCAGTGTCACTCCATTGGGGCTTTTTAGACGGCTGACGGCTATACGCCCTTTGGACCACTTGGTTCTCTGTTCGAGCTGTTCATTTAAGTCTGTACGGGTATAAATTCGATATGTTGAAAATCGGAGATGTCCCGATGCCTTCGGGCAACTCTGGCTCATATGCATTCTCCCCAAATTTCTTGAGGATCTTGCGCTGGCCTGATTTTCTTCATCTTGAGTTTGTTATGTGTTCCCCTTGAACCTTTCTGCTCGAGTCGCGGAACCATGTCACAACTGGCTGATTGTCTTCCTCTGGTTAGCTCTGCGCTTGTATTCTTGATTGGATTTTATAACCGTCATTGCTTCTGCGTGTGAAGTTCTTTCATCGCCTCCATGAACTCCTCAGCTCTGTGGCCGCTAGTCTCGACTGATACGGCTCCACCGAGCTCGGACACTCCTCGGTGAGTTCCATACAAAATCTGTAAATGGGCTCTTGCACATGCCGATTCGAATCGTTGTATCGCGAGTACTTTTCGCGGTAGGATCGATCCCATTTGCTATGATGCTCGATCGCGAATATCAACAAATCTGGCTTACGTTAACCACCTCGGTGCGCCCATCACGTAAAGGGTGGTATCGCGTGAATGTAAATCAGTCCCGGCTTTCTCCATGGCGTCTCAAAATGACCTATGAACCCATTATCCTGTCGAGACTAACAACTTCGGCAATCCATCCTGTCATACGATTTCTTTAAAAGCGGTGCGATGTATTATTGTCGTAGATGCTTATGACGGGGATAAAATGTGCCATCTTAGAATCGTCACCACAACAAAAATGGAATCCACTCCTGGCGAGTTCGGGAAGCCAATACAAAATCCATGCTAATGGCTTCCCCGACCTCTCGGGTATGGGTAACAGTTGATATAACCTTGACGTTCCGCTTTCGGCCCTTTGCATGTTGACATATCTGCTTTTGTCGACCGGCGCTTCACATGCTGTGCGCATACGGCGGAAATATAGTTAAACCGGCTTGGCGAATGTTTGTCATGTCCAAAATGACACCTTGAAGCCTCGATGCTTTTCCTGCAAATTCTCTCAGCAGGCAATGGAATGCCGCGGTTAGTTGCCAAAAAGCAATCCATCCTGTATCCAGAAATCTATCCACGGGCTCCTACCTCTAAATGCGGTTCGCCGAATTGCTTCATAAGCTTCTCCAAAATCAACATCACATGCATACATATATTTCAGGTTTTCAAAAACCAAGGTTTTGAATCGAAACTCTGCTGACACTAAACGGTGACTCAATGACTGCTTATTAGCGGTCCGCAGAGAGTAGTAGCTTTATGACAAAGGTGAGAGTGCGCATATATTCCACCCGCCGCGTAGCGCGATTGACTTCTCTGTTGACTCGCAGTGCGATTGCATGATTATCCTTGTATAGAACAAATTCCTTGGGTATCGGATAGTGCCTCCACTTTTCAATGCACGGATAATGGCATAGAATTCTTTATCATATGTGAGTACTTCAATTTTTGCATCATCCAGCTTCTGTTGTAATGCAATAGGTACGTCGAAATCGACTTAAGACCCTCCAACGGCATACTGCTTGGCGTCACATTTCACTGGAAGGTTTTTAGAAATCTGGCTGACGCGAGGTGGGTACCTTTCGGTTATCTTCGGCTTCAACAGATTGAGCTCCTCTCAGCCTCTGCTGTACAGTGAAAAACTTTATGCCGCTTATTCCACGGTATCCATCATTAGGCACTAATTCCTTTGAAGTTCGAGATAAACTTCCTATAGAAAATTGTAAACCATGAAAGCTCCTTACCTCAAAGCATTCCTCGGCGATGGCCACTTCATGATTACATCAACCTTCTGGGATCCATCTTCAACTCATTTGCTGAAACAACAAAACCCAAGTATATGAGTTTTTTTCTTCATGAAAGATGACTTCTTGTAGTTTATAAGAAATTTCTCTTGTTGTAACTTTCTCATCACTATGGCCAAATGTCTCAAGTGTTCTTCCATGGTTTTTCTTGAAAATCGGTATATCATCGGGTATACCACCACAAATTTACCCGATGAATTCCTCGGGACTTCATTCATCGACCTCATAAAAGTGCTTGGCGCATTAGTCAAACCAAATGTATGACCAGCCATTAAGTACAAACCCTCATTACGTTTTGAATCTTTGACTTTCCTCATCTCCTCTCTCATTGGATGCGATGGTAATAAAGCTCTTGAAGTCTATCTTGGAAAATAGTTTGCCCTTTCCGGCAATCCATCAAGTCGTCCATCCTCGGCGATGGGAACCTGTACCTGATGGTAACTTTGTTTATCATGCAGATGCATTCGCACATTCTCGACTCCATCTTTGGACTCGGTACTGTTGGAACATCACATGGGCTAAGACTCTCTCTCACTAGTCTTTTATCCTGCAGATCCTGAACCGCCTCTTGACTTCCTCATTCTCTTGGTGTCAGCTGTATCTTGCCTTATTTGTAAACTTGCCGGGTATGAGGAGTCAATGTGGTGACTCACACTCCTCATCGGTGGCAATGGGCGAGGTAGTTAGATCACAATGATATCGTGAATCTGGCGATTCTTTGAATTGTCCGACAAGTCATCCACTCTTGTGCTTGTCAGAACAATCCTTGGTTTCATGACAACAAATAATTGTGGATCCTCACCCTTCTCAACTCTAGAAGTTCCTTTCCACTTATGAGAAGTACTGTGTTTTTTACTTACGGCTTCACCTCCTTATCCTTCCACGGAAACAGCGGTAATAATGCTTTCTATCCTTCTCTACGCATAATGCGTGTTCATTCTCCCATCATGGACCACATGTCTATCATCCTGCCATGGTCTACCCAACAATAAAACATGGCGGAGACATCCATGGGACTGACATCACATAAAATCTCATCCTTATAATCACCCATTTTAAATTGATGAAGCATTGTCGTAACATACGGTGTCCTTTACGCGTGCGTCACTTTGGACTGGTGTTTGTTAGTTTTAAATCGGTTTCTCCACCATCTGCGATTCGGTGAGATTGTCGGTGCTTCTGCTGTCCGCTATGACCTTGCATTTCCAACCATTGGTCTTGCAAGTCGTCCTGAACAATCGACATCTCTGTGTTGTGTCCTCCATCTCCTTCTCGGTTTCAAGAGAACTTTATCTTGCTGTTAGTGACTTTCCACTTCGAGCATCCTCACCTTCGGCATCACTCCCTCTGTGCCTCAGCAACATGAACGTTTCCTCTGTCCATTTTCCTCTCAGGACAGTCTCTTTGCTTCTTAATGACCATATTTACCACATATGGGAAACGTAGTGATGACTCCTCCTCGACTCTACCTCGACCTGAGATGCAGGAAATGTATTAACATCGGCGTAATCTCCTTGTTGTCGGTTTGCAATACTCCCTCGGCTCAAATTTTCTTGCCTCTGTGGGGTTCCACCTTTTTCAGTTCTTCCTTGAGGCTTTTTCCAATCGTCCTTGGATTTCTAGAATCTATCTTGGGCAATTGACTTACCTTTGGGTTGGATCCTACCTCGGGCTCGCTGTCCTTTCTTACGACTCGGCTTCTCCTCGGCTTTCAAAGAAATGCATTTTGATGCGCATCCTCAACTATGCGGATGATAACCATGCTCAACTAAGTCCACGAATATCATACGGGGCCGTTCGGGTATCGGCCTGCCACCGTCATCACTTTCCGATGACCGACTCGATTGAGCTGTAGAATTCCTCGGTGTACTCAGTCACGTCCATTAATACGTCTCCGGGTTACGCGTCGCTGAAACGATTGTGATCGTAATCCCTCGGAATGAACCGCCTTCATCTTGGCGATCATCCGATCCGGCTTTGATTTGTTTGCCCTGCGGAGCGCTGTGCGCTGCGTTTGTCCCACCATAAGGCTGAATGTCCCTTCATCTTCGTGGCGGCATGTCTCACCTTCTTCTCTTCATGTCTTCATGTCGAAGTAGGTGTCGAGGATGCCGGATCAATCCGGTAACTCTTACGCATCCGAGCTTCCCTCGTGGTGGAATGTCCATCCTACCTTTGCACTCATCACGGCGATAAGCTTTGATTAACCGCTCGTTCTTTGCATCTTATGTAGCGACTCCTGCTCGCGATCTGACCTCGACTTCATCTTGGGTCTGAAAAGTCTCCTGGATTTTTCAGATGCGTCTCTGCGCTGCTCCATATCTTCAATTCTAGCACAAAGATTTCGTAATTCCCTCTCCACTTCTACGTTCTGTCCATGGCGCTTCTTTTCCTAGACGCCCTCTCCCCTTCTGGGTCGGGTGGTTTCCTACCTCTTCTCGGTGGCATTATGTCTTCTCTTCCTCTCTGCTACAAAATAGAGAAATCTTTTATTTCTGATACCACTCACGGCGCCTTCGCCCTCAGACCATTTGCTCCACGGGACCTTCTGTTTCTCCGCAGGCGGAAGAGTCCAGCTCTCTTCAACTCCTTGAGGTCCACTGCCCACAGTACATAGCCGGTGATTTCCCCTTTGAATCGGAAATCCGGGTCAGCGATCACCGGGTCGCCGATCACATCGCAACTCATAACCCACAGAACCCCAGATAGTCAGCGGGTCCAGCGCTTCCACCTGGGATTTCCCTGCTCGGGAAATCGAGGAGGTTGTCAGTGTCGGCGTCTCCTAGCCACAAAACCCGAACCCGAGCTCGACTGCGCCACCTGTCTTCCACTTCTCCCAGGGCCCACGATGCCACGTCACCCTCCCCAATAGCGGCTGCGGTCGATTCGGAGTAAGCGTCGCGATTTCAAAGTTGAACCCTTGACTCGGGCAGCGAATCACGAAACCCGACCGCGGGATCTGGGCATACGTATTCCTCCTCCGTCGGCGGCTGCAGTGATTCGGTGAATAACTTCGGGGATTTTCACGGTGTGAAACTCTTGTCCTGTCAAACCCCGATATCCGATGGACTTGGCTCTTCTCTTCCGGTACTCGCGGGTTAACTCCCGCGTAACTACTGGCAGCGATCGGCCGGTCCTCTGGATCTCGTGAAACTTCATGGGGATTTCTAACCGTCGATCTCCTTCCTCGAAGTTCTCTCGTACCGCCGTCTGTCGGCCTCGGGTGGTCGCGAATCAGGAACTATCCTTCCTGGAGCTTTTGTCGTTCAAACTCCTTGGCGAATTTCAGGCGGCTCCTTTGCGTTCGGTCCTCAACTCCACTCTTCAAGTGTTGTATTCGCTGAAACCCTCAGCGCGCTGCAGCACAGCGAGATTTCGGCTTCCTCTTCTCCGGACCTGCGGACTTCCACACGTCCAGCACTCCACGCGGCTGAACAACCCAACATAAATCACGGGCCTTGAAGGAACAAAAGTTCAATGCTTTCGGCCTCCTCGACGCGCACTCTATGCGGAGATTCAAGCCGCACTCTATGCGGGGAATCTCGGCTCCTTTGAGGAAAACAATTGAAACTCATTCCCTCAGGTTCCTTACCTCATATGCAACTACATAAGCGACATATAACAGATAAGCATAGAAAGAAGCAAGTAAAGCGGAAGCATAGCATCAACAACACGATAGTATCTAACACATCCATGGAATTGAATCAGAGCTCTTCCTATTAATTCAATGGCGATACATGGAGGTTCTTCACAGACACTCTGCTCTTTCTTCTTTCTCCTCGCATATCTTGTGAATAATAATCATACAATGATACAAGGGAGGGTGTCTATGCTCCGTTTTCCCTCTCGAAAGGTAATTGTCTAATCTACAACTACTTTCTATCTACCAGCCTTAATTGTATTAATTTCCTTCCTATCTATAACATAATACAATCCGCCTGGCTTTGTTAACTGCCTTCCTATCTATAACATAATACAATGCGCCTGGCTTTGAATGCCTTTAGTAAACGGCGGCGCAACGAATACCAAGGTGAAATTCAAAATCAAAAGAAAAAAGGTTCGCTGGCTGGTCCAGCTGTACAATTCTTTTCCTCCTCGTGCTGGTTCATATGATGAATTTCGAATGTTGTGGATGCTCCTGCATCAGTACCCGAGGCTAACAAGTAGAAGGGACCAGGGGTGACACATGTCACATATCAATGGGTCTATAGGGTATGTGATACGAATGAATCCAGGTGACCCGTGGCACATCAAACTTGGGCCCACGTCACCCTGGGTGACGTCACTACACCACGTTACTCCAGACTGACAACCTTCTATCACCCCTCAGATCTCACAGTTGAGATCCAACCACGTAGATCCATAGATCTACGACTCTTGTTATTTATGACTCCGACCTTTGGGGATTTTGGCATTACAACACCCATGTCCTCCCGAAGCAGTCAACGTTGGGCTGACTACATCATAAATCCGACATCTAGGAAGGAACCTGAAGGATCCTTAGATCTACGGTCTTGGTCACTTCGTGGCTCCAGCCTTCAGGGGTTTTGGTGTTACACCCACTTCATTCTCCCAAAGCAGAACTTAGTCAAAGTACCATTTGTGGGTCCCTCCTCCTAAAGGATCAGCCGATAGGCAGGGCTCTTGACGATCTTCCCCAAATCTATGGTTCTCTTTTATTTCCTAACTTCGATTTTCAGAGAGTTTCTTGCTATGGCATCTCCATTCTCCCAAAGTGCTACTTCGCCGAAGTCGTCGCGGCATAGATCTAATGGTTGAGGGAGTTGGATCCCAGTTTAGTCGGTAATACAAGTTCATCTAACCACTAGGGTAACTGTCCGACGTCGATCGACCTTACAAGTAATCGTGACTCTTGGTCACCTTCGGTCAATTTGTGACAATTTGGGTCGACAATACACCAAAGTCCCGGACTTCCAGACATCCGAAGCCAGAAAGACTTAGCTCCCTTAGACTTAACACAGGGTTCATGGGTATTGGTCAAATGAGTCATTCTAAATTCTCATGAGTTAAACACATCTTCCTCATCGTGAACTTTCTAAAGACTTGGACATGGTGTCCTGGTTTCACAGCAGGGAGTCTGAAGGAGATATCCTCTTCAGGCCGACATGGTCAGATTGATGCGATGATTTCTATCCCATCCCTCCTACAGGTTTACATCCCAAGACGTCTCGAAGGCTAGGTTGGGGCATCTAGATGATCAATCAGAAGAATAAGTCCACAAGAAGATAAATGCATACACATAACTTGATCATTCATTACATATACCATTTGTAGATGTATAAATACATGCATTCATTCATTATTCCATTTCAAAACACAAAGTATGGAAACACTTATCAAAACCAGATGACGTGATGAAACTATTGAAAGGGGTGTTTGTTTCCACCCAACCATAGGCTCAGTCACTCCTAACGGATTTACCATTGACCACCCCCGAGCTAGACCACGATGCTTTGAGAGAGAATTATTTCTTTCGGCTCAACAACATTCGGGGACAGAGGTTACTCTCCTCCTCCCACAGGATCTTGGCAACGGGTTTTCTCTATACCAAGCAAGGATGCATGCCTAAGTACTTCCTCAGTCACTCATCACCCTCATTTATTAGCTTGTATCATGACCCTGCTAGCCACATCCTGCGACCAGAGCATGCTCATTTCTCAATTCTTTCTCGAACTCCAAATCTTAGTCTCTCTGCTCTATTTTTCTTCACATGTATTCGTCTACCCACCACGCCTTCCTTTCTTGCCTTCCTCAACAAGATTGTGTGTTGCCTGAATTCCTAGTCCATGGTCAGGTTTGAAATCCTTTCAGATGGACGCTCTACCCCATTCCCTCATTAACTCTTGAGTATGTCTTTCCACCTACCAGCCTGACTGTAATTCATTCCTAGGTTAGAGGACTTTTATGGTCCTGAGCAATTAAATCCAGCAAAGTACTGGTTTGGTGGGGGTTATCTCAACCATTCCTGGTTCCCCCTACCATCTCTTTCATAGCATCCGTGATCTATCTTGGAAAACCCCCCTTTCAACAGTCATGCAACACTTATCCATTTTCTATTAATAACATAAGTTACATTCATTGACCCTTTATACAAAGGTTCCTCAAATCAAACATTCACACATATCGAGTTTGCCATAGTCTCTTGGCCAATATATTTATATTTACAAATTGGGGGAAACAGGGGTGTTACAATCCCCTCCCCCTTAAAGGAACATCATCCTCGATGTTCTATATGTCAATGTGCTCTACATATACAGAAGTAAAAAAAAAAAGGGATATACCTGTTTCATGGAATCCTCCATTTCCCACGTAGCCTCATCTGGGCCAAAGTGTTTCCACTACACCTTGACATGTGCAATGGTTCGGTTCCTGAGTGAGGTTTCCTTCCTGTCTAGTATGCATTGAGGTTCTGGCAGGAGCTCTCCCTCAGGCTCCACCTGAATCACAGACCAGTCAATTATATGAATAGAATCATGTACATATTTCTTCAATAATGAAACGTGGAAAACATTATGTGCCTTCACCGTGGGAGGGAGTGTTAGCCTATAGGATACTTGTCCCACTCTATCTAAGATTTCAAAGGGTCCACAATACCAGGGTGCCATCTTGGCACAAGCTCCCATTCTTAGGGAACTCTTCTTGGGTCTAATTCTGAGATAGACATGGTCTCTTGTCTTGAACTCTCTGGGAATTCTCTTTCTGTCGGCGTAATTATTCTGCCTATCATGAGAAGTTTTTATATTTTGCTTAATTTGAATCACTTGTTGTTCTATTTCTTTCAGCATGTCGGATCCGATTGTAATTCTATCCACTGGATTACTCCAGCTGATTGGAATCTTTCACTTTCTACCATAGAGGACATCAAAAGGGCTCATTGTCAACGACTCTTGATAATCGTTGTTGTAAGCAAATTCTACCAAGGGTAGTTAGTACTCCCACTTCTTAGGTTGATCCATTACATGCATCCTTAACATGTCTTATAATATTTGGTTCACTCTTTCTGTATGTCCATCCGTTTGAGGGTGATAGGTTGTGCTAAACAACAATTTAGTCTCAAAACCAACCATTAAGGACTTCCAAAAGCTTGAAATAAATTTTGTGTCTCTGTCAGATATAATCTCCCTAGGCATGCCATGCAGTCTGAATATCTCCTTCATGAATATGTTAACAATATATATTGCCTTGCACGTTGACTTGACTAGAACGAAGTGAGCAGACTTGCTCAATTTGTCCACCACTACCATGATGGCATCATTCTGCTTGGTCGATTTTGGTAATCCGGTGATGAAATTTATGGAGATGGTTTCCCATTTCCATTCTGGAATTGGTAGAGGCTATAACACCCCCGTTGGGTGTCAGTGTTCTGTCTTAACTTGTTGGCATTCTAGACACTTAGCTAGATAGTCAACTATGTCATTTTTCAATCCAGGCCAATAAAATTGTTTCCTAGTGGTCGTGATCATTTTTTGATAACCTGGGTGACCAGTATATGGTCTCTTGTGTAGTTCATCCATTATGAACCTCTTCGAGTCATCACAACTTGGAATATACAATCTGTCTCTGTAGGTCAACAAGCCTTCATCCAACAACCGATAGCCTTCATACTTTAGCCCTATGGGCTCTTTCTTTAGGTATGACGTCACGATCTTGAAAATACATTTGTTTCTTGTGCATTCGTGACTCTCTCCCTGACATTCATTTCACAGGTGCTTACCGCTACCAGGTGAATCATTTTTACACTTCTGCTAAGGGCATCGACCACCCTATTTTATTTTCCTTTGATGTGTTTGATTTTGAAATCAAACTCACTAAGGAGATCCATCCACTAGTTTGTCTAGCATTGAGCTTTGGTTGATCAAATAGGTGCCTCAACCCACAATGGTCTGTCATAAGTACAAATCTCCTACCCAGGAGGTAATGCGTCCACATTTTTAAATCATGCACTATGGCAGCCAACTCTAGATCATGGGTCACATAATTGATTTCATGCTCATTCAATTTTCTGGATTCGTAGCAAATTACACATCCTTCTTGCATAAGGAATCCTTCGATTCCTTCCTTATAGGCATATGTACACATGAGGAAATCATTATTAGAGTCTACAATCTTCAATACAGGTGCATGAGTTAGAAGGTATTTCAGTTCTTGAAATATTTCTTCACATTCTGAGTTCCAAGTGAATTTAACCCCCTTTTTCTGAAGGGCAGTGATTGGACAACCAATCTTGGAAAATCCTTTTATGAACCTTCTATAGTATCATGCTAAGCCCATAAAGGATCTGATATCAGATACATCCTTTGGGGTAGGCCATCCACGATAGATCTGATCTTGTTAGGGTCTATTGCCACTCCTTCTTCAGAAATAACATGACCTAAGTAATGGACTTGCTTTTGGAAAAAGTCACACTTGCTAAACTTAGCGTAGAGTTGATGCTCTCTTAGTACTTGAAGCACCAATTTAAGATGTTCTTCATGCTTCTCTCTGTTCTTGGAGTAGATTAGGATGCCATCAATGAAAACTAATACAAATCTGTAATGTTCCCAAGCCGATTTTTTTGCTTGGAACACTAACTGACCACTGATTTGTTTGTATGTTTGTGTGTGTTTGCAGGTTGGCCTTCCAAGTTTCATCCTTAGGGTTATATTAAGTTATTAAGCACAGTTATGTAGGTATATTCAATGCAAATACAAGACCTAACCAGTACACAAGATATGGAACTCAAAAGCATAGATCTGACCTTTATTATTATGAAAAGCAACAAGCCGATACAAAGTGGATGCAGATCTGGAATAACATCAGAGGGCTCAAAAAGAGAATATATGAGCTGCTACAAAATGCTCCTGATAAGACAAAAAAAGCCTCCAAAGGATGGATATATAATGAAGGTCAATACAATAAGAACTAGGGTCAAGTCCAACCCCCCTGGCTGCTGGCACGTCCTGCTGAATAGATGAGAAGACCAAGATTTAGGCCCAACTGAAGGAGGTCTCCAAATAACGCCAAAATCCACAGAAAGATAGATCAGGGCAAGTAGAAACCCTCCCTAAAGTCTGAAGTCCAGATGCCAAGTTTTACGCCTCCAAACTGTTGAAACCCTAATCCAGGTTGCACCCTCCTGAAGACTGCCAAGCTCAATATTTCGGCCCTAATGGAGAAGGCCTCCAAACACCCTGAAAATATCTAGAAAGATATATTGGGGCACCACAAGTTGCTGGAAGAAGTCTCAGGGCTAGATCTGCAGTATAACCCTCTCAAACGAGTTATATTTGAATCACAGTTACGCCCTCCTTCTCTAAAAAATGTCCCAAAGCTCCATATAATAATCTATCAGGAGTAACCCTCCAAAAATGCTCTAGATACGATGAATAAGGCCCTGCAAGTAATACCCAGATGCTAGAATGTCAATAGACCCTGTCACAAGGCTAGATCGAACTCCTCTTCATGAAATGATGCGCCCATGCTGGAAAAACCCTCAAGGGTACGACCTTCTACCCTCTTGGATTGATGATGGAACCTATGAAGACTATAGAATGGTGTGGGTGGAGTATTTCATCCTCGATACCAAGCTTGGAACAAGGTGAGTGTAATCTTTCACCACTGAGTTGTTCTCTAGGGTTTGTAATCTCAAAACCCTCAAAACTGTGTGCTCAAGAGCCCAATAACCTAATGCAATAATATCCAAGATGATCTGAGAGGTGTGCCCTAGGATTTCCTCTATACCTCTTTTATGTTTCTCAGTTGAGTTAAGTTAACCCTTAGTTTCAACTCCTAACTCAACCTGAAGCGCTCTATTCCTTCATTGAGTTACTTGTTACCCTTTTTACCTTTTCCCAAGTCAACTTCAAAATATAACATTGAGTTAGCTGACCTTTCCCCATGCTGCATGAGACTATGGTCTAGTGGGGATGACTAGACCACTAAGTCTTTCCAAACCTCTTCATCAAGAGGTGGGGGACATTACAGTCTCCCCTGCTAGAAATTGCTTGCCTACAAGCAATTTAGAACCTGTTTCCCGTATCACCTGTTCATTTTCCCATGTGGCATCCTCAATGGGCAAATCCTTCCATTTGATTAAGTATTCTCTGATGCTTCTCTTCCAAATTTTCTTCTCCCAAACCTTCAATATTTCCTCCGACACCAGTACCAATTGCCCCTCTTCATCTAGAGGTGGCAGCACCTCAAGTGGGGTGATGTGTTGGCCGATGGCCCTCTTCAGGCATGACACATGGAAAACAATGTGTATCATGCTACCCTATGGGCGTTCCAGCTCATAATCCACAACCCCTACCTTTCTATTGATCCCGTAGGGCCCAAAGAACCGGGGTTGGAGCTTTTCTACTCTACTCCTTTTGATAGAAGCACGTCTGTATGATTGGAGCCTTAGGTAGACCAAGTCACCAACCTCAAAAGTACGCTCTACCCGGTGTTTGTCTACTTGGACCTTCTGTTGATTCTGTGCCCTATGTAGATGAGCTTTGAACTCCCTGAGGATGTCCTGACTCTGCTTCACCCAATCCTGTACCATTGAGGCTCTGCTATCACCAAAATAAATATCTACAAAAGAGAGTGGGTCATAACTGTATAAGGCATTGAATGGGGTCATGCCTATGGACATGTGATAGGTGGTGTTGTAACAGTATTCCCCCAAGTGTAGCCACCTAACACATGCCTTCTGCTGCCCTGCTACATAATTCCTAAGGTAGCCTTCTACCAATTTGTTGACTATTTCGGTTTGCCCATCAGTCTGAGGGTGATAAATAATGCCAGGGGTCAAGGATGTACCAACCATCCTGAATAACTCCCACCAAAAAGTGTTCATAAATCGACTATCCCTGTCATTAACAATGGTTTTGGGTAGACCATGTAGTCTGAAGATCCCTCTGAAGAATAATTCGGCCACCTGTGTTTCACTGAATTCTGTAGCAATGGAGAAGAAGTGTGAAAATTTAGTCAACCTATCCACCACTACGAAGATAAAATCCTTACCTTGTGCCCTTGGTAATCCGGTGATGAAGTCCATGGAGATGCTCTCCCATTTGTGCTCTGGGATGGGTAGAGGTTGTAGCACTCCTGTTGGATGAGTGTGCTCATCCTTATTTTCCTGGCAAGTAGTACATTCCTTGATGTGATTAATCACATCCTCTTTGAGGCCCTTCCATGAGAACCTTTCCCTTACTTGCCTGTATGTTTTGACAATCCCTTGGTGCCCTGCCACTGGTGAGTCATGACATGCCTGTAGTATCTTGGCTTTGAAGGTTGACTCAGAAACCAAGAAGATTCGAACCTTGTAATAGATGATGTCATCTATGACTCTGAAGTTATCATCATGTATTTGCCCATCCATCAACTGACAAGTGAGCTTATTTTTGGAATATTCCACCAAGAGGTGAGCCTTCTAGTCAACTGATATATCTGTCATGGCATAAACTGATGGCCTCCTGGATAAGGCATCTGCAACTATGTTGTTTTTCCCTTTGACAAATTCAATGTCAAAGTCATAAGCCGGTATCTTGGTGACCCATTTTTGTTGCCTCTCATTTAAGTCCTTCTGTTCCAAGAAGTACTTAAGGCTGTTGTGATCTGATTTCACCACGAATCTTGCACCAACCAAGTATTGACTGAATTTTTCCAAAGCATGCATGATAGCCAACATCTCCTTGTCGTAGATGGTGTAAAGTAGCTCAGGGCCCCTCAATTTTCAGCTCTCATTGGAAAGAGGGTGCCTATTCTGCATCAGTATGGCCCCAATGCCTTTTCCAGAGGCATCACACTCCAATGTGAAAGGTTGGTCAAAATCCGGTAAGGCTAACATTGGGTATGTGTTGATTACTTTCTTCATCCTGTCAAATGTAGCTTGGGCCTCTTCACTCCATCTGAAGGTTCCTTTCTTAGTTAGATCGGTCAAAGGTGCACAAACTTGGGAGAACCCTTTGACGAATCTCCTGTAATAGTTGCAAATACCAAGAAACCCCCTCAACTCTGTAAGGGTTTTAGGTGTGGGCCACTCAACTATTGCTTGGATCTTCTCCTGATGTACATGTACCCCCTTAACTCCAATAATGTTCCCCAAGTAGAGGGCCTCTGTCATCCCAAACTCACATTTGGACTCCTTGGCATACAAGGATTGTCCCTCCATGATAGATAAGATTTGTTCCACATGCTAAAGGTGTTCCTCCCACGTCTTGCTATAAATTAGCAAGTCATCAAAGAATACAAGAAGATTCTTCCTCAACTGTTTGTTGAAGACATGGTTCATACACGACTGAAATGTGGTTGGTGCATTGGTTAATCTAAATAACATCACTAAGAATTCATAGTGGCCATAGTGACACCTGAAGGCAGTCTTAGGGATTTCCTCCTCCCTCATTTTGATTTGATGGTAATCAGAGCGTAAGTCAATATTTGTGAAATAAACAACCCCATGGAGCTCTTCCAATAGCTCATCAATCCTCAAAATGGGATATCGGTTTTTAATAGTATTCTTGTTTAGGGCCCTGAAGTCAATGCACATGCACATGGTTCCATCCTTCTTCTTGACAAGTACCACTAAAGAAGAAAAAGGGTTGGAACTTGGTCTAATGTAACCCATATTTAAGAGCTCTTTGATGGCCTTATCTATTTCTTCCTTGTACTTCTTTGGGTGTCTGTAAGGCGTGGTGATGATTGGTTTTGCCCCTTCCTCCAACTCAATGATATGCTCAAATCCCATATCTGGTGGCACACCTAGTGGGATGGGTCCAAAGATCTTACTATGTTTGTCAATGATCCTCTAGATTTTTGGTGTGTAGTGAACCTTCCCCTTTTTGTCCACACGTGTCGAAATCTTGCACTCCGTAGCATATACAATCTCCTCTCTCCTAAAAATGCCCCCCATACGCTTTGTTGTGACTACCCTGGATGTGTTGCCTATCATGCCTCTGAGGACTACCTTTGTTACACACTCCTCTATGAAAGACATCTCCATGGTCTTGTAGTTGGTGGTGATAGGCCCCAACGTACCGAGCCACTATACCCCAAGGATTATATTTGTATCAGGGAGGTCCATCACATAAACATCCTGTACTAGATCATGCCTACCCGACGTAAGCTTCATCCCTGGAATGTACCTGTTACATGACATGGTGCTACCTCCTTCTACCTCCACCTTGAATCCTTCAAACTCAATTATGGGTATATGCCTCCTCTGTAGCAATGTTGAGTCAATGAAGTTGTGAGAAGAACCTCCATCAATGAGCACGAACACCTTTTGCCCCTACAATACTCCTCTCATCCTGAAGGTGTTGTACTTGGGTACCCCACTGATGGACGCCAATGTAGCCCTCTCCTCTGCTACACTGTCGTGACTTGTAGCCTCCTCTTCTGCAGTTTCGGTGGTGTCTTCCTCCATGTTTTTGATGTGGCCAAAATCCTCATCCTCTTCATTATCTGATGTCACCTCAATGTAATGAGCTTGGCCATGGCCCATACACTTGTGGGATGGGGTCCATGGCTCTTTGCATGTGTAGCATAGTTGTTTTCTTCTTAGTTCTCTTCTGGTGTTCTCATCCATCTTGCCTCTTCCCTTGTCAAACCCCCTTGGGTCTCTTCCTCTTGAATTCATTGGAGGTCTTTGATATCTCCTTCCGGTGTTTAGAGGTGGTCTAGGTATAAATTTTGGTTTTGCAGTTGGTCCTAAATCTCTCGTCCTCCAGATAACATCCTGCAGGTTGGTAGGCTTAAAAGCCTTAACCCAACCCTTCAAGGGTTCCATCAAATCCTCAGTGAAGAGCATCATGAGTCTAGACTGTGACATGTCCTGCACCATGACTTCTAGCCTCTAGAACTCCTCAATATACACCTCTGGTGCTCCTATCTGTCTGAGCTATGTGAGTTCCCTGAATTGTAGCTCTGGATCCCCCTGGTCAAACCTGTCAATGAGTCTCTAGGTAAACTTTGTGTATGCCACTATTTGATTGTGGCCAAGTGTGATCAATCCATGATACCACCAATCATGAGCTTTGTCATCCAAGTACATGGTGGCAAACTTGATGCCATCCATCTCTCTCATAGGGTTAAGTTGCAAGTAAGTGTCTAGTTTCTGTACCCACGCATGGGCAATCATCTTGGTCGAACCATCAAAGTAGGGAATCTCCATCTTCCCAGCTCTACGCTCAAACTCATAACTACTCCTGTGGTATGGCCTGGGCTTGTTTCTTAACTTCAATCCACATAACTGATCTAGGGTGATCTGCCTCTGAACTGGTAAGCTCAATGAGTTGTATTCCCTGGAATATTGATCAAACAGATCATCAAACTCATCTAGGTGGTTGGGCTGTGTGGGTTCATCTGTGAATGAGGGTAAGTATGGCCTAGGAGTAATCCTATTACCTGCCTGTCCCTGTGGTGCTCCCCCTCCATGGATTCTGTCAGAATGATGATAGGGAATATGTTCCTGCTGATACCTGTTCCCTCCATGAGATCCACTAGTTTCCTTGTTGGCATAAGATTCTGAACCTTTCCCCTTGTGATTCATCGCCATCAACATTTTTGCTATCCTTGTTTGGTTTTCATCTACCTTCCTTAAGGTCTTTGATATTTTGTCTTGTCCCCTACGGTTTTCCTCCTGGCTTTCCTGTAAGTGGTTGACTAATGTACTCTCTGTCTGATTTATGGATTTACGTAGTTCCTACGTTAAAGTTGCCAAGCCCTGTGGCTCACTATCCTCACCTGAACCCTCCATATTAGCTTCTACCTCACCTGTTTGTTTCCTCCTTCTACCCATATAAATGCCACTGAACTTCTGAATGCACTAATCCTCACAGGATGGGAGGATCAAAGCTCTGATACCACTATAATGTTCCCAAACCGATTTTTTTGCTTGGAACACTCACTGACCACATATTTGTTTGTATGTTTGTGTGTGTTTGCAGGTTGGCCTTCCAAGTTTCGGCCTTAGGGTTATATTCAATTATTAAGCATAGTTTTGTAGGTATATTCAATGCAAATACAATATCTAACCAGTACACAAGATATGGAACTCAAAAGCATAGATCTGACCTTTATTATTACGAAAAGAAAGAACCTGATACAAAGTGGATGTAGATATGGAATAACATCAGATGGCTCCAAGAGAGAATATATGAGCTACTACAAAATGATCCTGATAAGACAAAACAAGTCTCCAAAGGCTGGATATATAATGAAGGTCAATACAATAAGAACCATGGTCAAGTCCAACCCCCCTAGCTGCTGACACGTCCTGCTGAATAGATGAGAAGACCAATATTTTGTCCCAATTGAAGGAGATCTCCAAATAGTTCCAAACTCCACATAAAGATAGATCAGGGCAAGTAGAAACCCTCCCTGAAGTCTGAAGTCCAGATTCCAAGTTTTACCCCTCCAAACTGTTGAAACCCTAATCCAGGTTGCGCCCTCCTGAAGACTGCCAAGCTCAATATTTTGGCCATGATGGAGAAGGTCTCCAAACACCCTAAAAATCTCTAGAAAGATAGATTGTGCCACCACAAGCTGCTGAAAGAAGTCTCTGGGTAAAATCTGCAGTATAACCCTCTCAAACGAGCTAGATATGAATCGCAGTTGTGCCCTCCTTCTCTAAAAAACATCCCAAAGCTCCAGATAATAATATAACAGGAGTAACCCTCCAAAAATGCTCTAGATCCGATGAATAAGGCCCGACAAGTAATACCCGAATGCTAGAATGTCAATAGACCCTGTCACAAGGCTGGATCGAACTCCTCTTCATGAAATGATGCACCCCTACTGGAAAAACCCTCAAGGGTATGACCTGTTGCCCTCCTGGATCGATGATGGAACCTATGAAGACTATAGAATGGTGTGGGTGGAGTATTTCTTCTCCGATACCAAGTTTGGAACAAGGTGAGTGGAATATTTCACCACTGAGTTGTTCTCTAGGGTTTGTAATCTCAAAACCCTCAAAACTGTGTGCTCAACAACCCAATAACCAAATGTAATAATATCCAAGATGATCTGAGAGGTGTTCCCTAGGATTTCCTTTATACCTCTTTTATGTTTCTTAGTTGAGTTAAGTTAACCCTTAGTTTCAACTCCTAACTCAACCTCAAGCACTCTATTCCTTCATTGAGTTACTTTTTACCCTTTTGACCTTTTTCCAAGTCAACTTCAAAATATAACATTGAGTTAGATGACCTTTCCCCATGATGCATGAGACCATGGTCTAGTGGGGATGACTAGACCACCAAGTATTTCCAAATCTCTTCATCAAGAGGTGGGGGACATTACAACTTGCTTCCGGAAAAATTCACACTTGTTAAACTTAGCATAGAGTTGATGCTCTCTTAGTACTTGAAGCACTAATTTAAGATGTTCTTCATGCTCCTCTCTGTTCTTGGAGTATATTAGGATGTCATCAATGAAAACTAATACAAATCTGTCTAGGAATTTGTTGAATACATTATTCATCAAGCACATAAAAGTGGCAGGGGCATTGGTTAATCCAAATGGCACCACCACGCATTCATAGTGACCATATCTTGTCATGAAGGTTGTTTTGTGGATGTTTTCATCCTTTATTCAAACTTGATGGTATCGAGACCTTAAGTCAATCTTTGAGAAAATAGAATCACTCCTTAATTGGTCAAACAAGTCATCGATTCTTGGTAGGGGATATTTGTTCTTTATGGTTGTATTATTGAGTTGTCTATAGTCTATGAACAGTCGGAGGGTGCCATCTTTCTTCTTCACAAACAAGACGGGTGCTCCCCATGGAGACACGTTGGGTCGGATGTAGCATTTGTCCATCATCTCCTTTATCTGTAGCTTGAGATCAACTAGATCTAGTGTACTCATCCTATAGGGTGTCCTAGACACTAGCACTGATCCTGGTGCAAGTTCTATGGAGAAGTCAATGTCTCTTCTCAGAGGTAGACCCGCTACCTCTTCTGGAAACACGTCTTTATACTCTCTTAATATGGGGTGGTCCTTTAGGTTTGGTTTGTCATCCTCAACAAATTCCAACACTTGTATTTCATATAGAGGAAATCCCTTCCTGCAATACTTTTTCATTTGAAGGGTTGATATTCGTCTCACTGAGACAGGCCTCTGAATCCCTTGAAGGGTTATTTTTCTCCCTTCTTCATTTTCACACTCCAAAGTTTTATGGTAACAGTCCAACTTGGTTTTATAAGTGGCTAACCAGTCCATACCAACCAACAGGTCATAAGATCCTAGGGGAAGTACGTTAAGGGTTACTTGGGTGGGAAATCCATCCATAATGAATTGGCAAGCTAGTATGACCTCTACTACTTCTCTTTTGTTTCCAGTGGCTATTTGTAACAACCATGGCTTAACATGTCTAACTGGTTGCAACTTACACTTATCAACAGTTTGAGGGGCCACATAACTCAAATTAGAACCAAGGTCAATCAAAATAAAAACTAGACGGTTGATGATCATACCTCCCATCTCCACCATTGAGGCTTGGTGGTCGGATTGGTTATTATCCAAGGATGCATAAATACATGACATACTCCTAGCCACATCATTGATTATGGTACCTTCTTGAATATTGTAGACTCGCCTACTGTTATGTTGTCTCTATGGACAACCCCTTAGCATATGTTCTTCTCCACAACCCCAACATTTCAAGGGTTCTTTCTTTGGGTTATCAATATTTCCTGAGACTGCCCCAAAAGGTTTATTTCCACTCTGGGAGGGGAAATTTAGTTGATACACACTTCTAGTAGGAAGGCTCATCCTATAACCCTTCCCATAGTTCTTAAATCTTGAGGAATTAAACCCCTTCTTCTTGAATCGTGAACTGATCTTCTTCTTCCAGTGCTCGCGAGGTTCTGTCCAACTCCCAAACTTTTCATAACAATACCTTGCCTTCCGGATAGTCTCTTGCAAGGTCTTTGGCTCATCAAACTCAATCCTGTCTTGGTAGGTCTGAGGTAATGTAATGATCCCAAGCCAAATTCTTTCTTGGAATCACTAACTACTACTAATTTATTGAGTTATTAAGTGCATACAAGATTCATCAACACATGGAGATCACAATATATTCAAGATGTAGAAGCATAAGCAAAGATCTAACCTTTTTATTATGATCAATGTAAGATCAATACAATAGGTGGCCGATCTGGCATAAACCTCAGATGGACATACAAGCAATAGATATGAGCTGCTACAAAATGCTCCCAACAATACAAAATAAGCCTCCAAAGGCTGGATATACAATGAAGACTGAATCAAGCAGATCTGAGCCGTACTAATGCTCAACCTCCAAGCTGGAAAGTGCCACATCCTGCTAGAATGTTGAAACCCTCAATAATTATGCCTTGCTACCAAAAGTGTCCAATCATCCCGAGAAATATGCCAAATGATAGATTGGGCAAATGTAAGGACAACCCAGATGTCCAAATTCCCAAATCCACTCTCAAACCTCGTAGATTTGAATTCCTCCATTGAATGGTGTGCCCCACGGGATGACTGAAACCCTAGTTGGTTCGGCCCTGATGAAGGAGGCATCCAAATGCTATGAAACTCTCCAAGAATATAGATCAAGCTATGAGAATCCCATGGGAGAAGTTTCAGACTCAGATCTCAAGGAGATCTCCCTAGATCTAAGTTTTACTGAATCACAGGACGTCCCCTATGGCTCCAAGACGTCCCAATCTGCAGACAAATGTAGAATGATGATAACCCTCCAGAAAATCCCTCAAACTAATGGTCCTGCCCCTGCAAACAAAACCCAACTGTCTGAATGGCCCCAGGCCCTCAGGATAAGCTGGATCGAACCTCCCTCTAGATGATGGTGTGCCCTTGCTGGAAACACAAGAATAGTACGGCCTGCTACCTTCTGAAGCGCTAGATGGAGATGGGCTGAGACTAGAATGGTGTGGAGGAGTCTTTCATCCCCGAGACCAAGCTACAGAACAAGGTGAGTAGATATTTCACCACTGAGTTGCTCACAAGGGTTTGTACAGCAAAACCCCCAAACTGAATGCTCAAGAGCAATAGCAAATGCTAATCCAAAAACATAATGAGTAATAGGTGCGCCCCAGCCTCTTACTTATACTTTTCCTTCTAATTCTCTGTTGAGTTAGGTTAACTCCTAGGGTTAATATTCTATTCTTCTGTTG
>SNQJ01S0000460.1:416157-441087 GCA_010110895.2 Picea sitchensis
ATTCTTCTGTTGAGTTATCTTTTACTCCTTTATCCTTTTCCTTTCTTAAGTCAACTTAAAAATATAACTTTTAACTTCTTGACTTTCTCCCCCTCAGTGTGAGACTATGACCTAGTGGGGGTGCCCAGGCCACTGAGTCTCCTCATCACCTCTCTAAGAGGAGGGGGACATTACAGTCTCCCCTGCTTGAAATTGCTTGTCCTTAAGCAATTCCAAACCTGCTTCTCTAACCATGTGCTCCTGCTCCTAAGTGGCATCCTCAATGGGTAAATCCTTCCACCTAATCAGATATTCCTTGATGCTTCGGTTTCAGAGCCTCTTCTCTCTGACTTCTAACACCTCCTCTGGAATCAAAACAATCTATCCCTCCTCATCCATGGGAGGTAATGCCTCAATAGGCATGACGTGTTGACCGAGGGCTTTCTTAAGGCATGAGACATGGAAGAAATTGTGAATTTTGCTACCCTGTGGAAGCTAAATTTTGCAGTATGAGATACTACCTTGCGGTACATTTTAGGTGGAACAGTAGTTGGAACTACCTCTGGTATTCTGTAGAGATGACCCCCCAGAGAAACAATGACACTGAGGGGTCGAGATTGATAAACACCATGGCGCTTCCACATATATGGTTGGCCCAAGAGAACATCACAGACATCCAGTGGGGAAACATCACATAATACCTCATCCTTGAAGGGTTGGATTCCGTATGACAATCGACATTGTTGGCTGACACGGAGATCTCGTCCTTGGTGAAGCCATCCGATATTGTATGGCTGCGGGTGTGGTGTTGTCGACAATCCCAACTGTTTGACGACCTCTGCTGAGATGAGGTTCTTCTAGCTTTCGCTATCAACAATAAAATGCACTGAGGTCCCCTTTACCCACATCTGTGAATGAAAAAGGCATTCCCCTTCTTCAGGATTTGTTGGTTCTTCTGGTTGAATCACTGCGGTCGTGAAAATAGCAGTGGGGTTGGCGTCAATGATCTGTCCTTTACCATTATTTTCAGGATCAGATTATGAATCAGGGTTCAGATCTTTGTCTTTGATCTCAGCCACCAATGACTGTTTTGAGCGACATTCATCGGTGTTGTGCCAGGGGATTTTATGGAACTCGCACCATTTTCGGGTGTCCTTGTTTGTCTTTCTGTGACCCTTCTTTTCCTATGTCTTGGAATGGTTTTCGGGAGACTGTTTGTTAGGGCCGTCTTTGTCATACTTTGGTTGTTGCGGATTTGCATACCCGAATTCTCGTTTGTTCTTGTGCTTAAATTTCTGCTCAATTTTAACAACATATCGATAAGCATCACCGAGTGATGAGATGTCCATAAAATCCATTTCAGTCTGGATGTAGCTGTGTAGAGTCCCACGGTATTTTAGAACCAAATTTCGCTCGGAGTCTTTGATACCCAGCTTGGTGCACAAGGTATGGAAGGTATTGGTGAACTCCGAAACTCCTTGGCCCTTCTCTTGCCGCAGTGTGGTCCATCTCATGTACTGGTCCTCATAGTTGCCAACAGGGTAATACTGTTCCTTTACCGCATCCACAAAAAAATCCCAAGTGGGATCGAATCCATATATTCCAGACTCCTCTGTGGAACTTTGCTCCCATTAAGTTTCCCACCAATGTTTGACATGAGGGAGAGCTTTAAGTAGTGCGAAGGTGATCTTTTCTTTGTCGAAACAATTGTGAATAGAGAAATAACCTTCTAGCAGAGTTAACCATTTTTCTAGGTCTTCTACATCTATCTGTCCTTCAAATACAGGAATATCAAAATTAACTTGTACCTTGAAAGGTGAGGTGCCTCCAAAGTGGCCGCTTGATGAAGATGCGCCTGATGCTATCGGCATGCGTTTAAGGATGTGGGCAAAATTCTCCATCATTTCGTCCCTCTGTCGCGTGAGAGCTTTCTCAAGCAACAGATTGATAGGATCGTCTGCTCCGTCATTTTTCTTTTCTTCCACCATTGAGGGTTTCTTGGGTGTGCGAGAGAGATTTTCTTCAAGAGAGACAAGCTCGAGACCCAAATTTTTATACTTGGACCTCGTCGGGAACATGCACTGAAAAAACGATCAAGAGCAGCCTGCTCTGATACCACTGATCCAGATTATTTTCGTCATGAAATGAGAGTGAAGATATAATAAAGAAATGCACAGAGATATCGTGTATATCCAATAATATAACAGAAATATATCAGAGATGAAACCATAATCATAGAGATACAGTAATACACGATTTCTATTAATGAAAGAAATGTACAGAGACTGTAAAAATACAGAGTGAAAGACTCGCTAGAATGGTGACATCTTATCTCTGAGAAGAGATGTGATGGCTACTCGCATTCGTAAGAAGATGGTTACAATGAGGCTCTGAAGGTCTTTTTACAATAACCAGGAATGCCAAAAACTCTAGACATCCAAAAACCTAACCCTAGGAGATGAAGCGCCAAAAGTCATGTGGGCCCTGTTTGGGTAAGTCAGTACATCAACTTCGCGAGGTCGTAACTTTTGCATATGATCTCCATTTTAGGCGTGTGATAGCTTTTTGGAAAGGTATTGTAGAGGAGATTCATTTTGGGGGATCAATAATGCCTTCAACTATCATTGAGGACCTCGATCTTGAAAAACCTTCATTTGGGCCCTCAAAATGGCCCCGGAAGTTAAAAACTGCTAAAGATAGTAAATTGCCAAAATTGCCAGAAAACTGTTTTGAGCTAGTCGGAAAAGGCGGATGGCCACTGATATCCACCTGGATCAATCCTCCCTCCTTAGGAAGCAATGGTCTCCAATGCGTTGATTTCCCGGGGGAGAGGGAAAAGCATTTGCTGAATCTGTATCTTGGTGAGCTGCTTGCTTTGCTGGAGACGTTGAGCTGCTCAGTTTGTGGAAGTTTGTCATGAACCTGTTGAGGTTGAGGCCATTCAACAAGTCGGGCTTTATGAGAGGATGATGCACAAAAGGAATCTTTGTGCTTTGCTGCAACCTTGTCGACTTTCTTCTATATGATATAAGGTGCTTTCGGCGAGGCTGTAGTGGTTGCAGTGTCCTTTTGTTCTAATTTTGAACAGATTGTGAAGAAGCTAAATTTTGCAGTATGAGATACTACCTTGCGACACTTTTTAGGTGGAATAGTAGTTGGAACTACCTCTGGTATTTTGTAGAGATGACCCCCCAGAGAAACAATGACACTGCGAGGTCGAGACTCATAAACAACATGGTGCTTCCACATATATGGTTGGCCTAAGAGAACATCACAGGCATCCAGTGGGGCAACATCACATAATACCTCATCCTTGAAGGGTTTGATTCCATATGACAATCGACATTGTTGGCTGACACAGAGATCTCGTCCTTGGCGAAGCCACCCGATGTTGTATGGCTGCAGGTGTGGTCTTGTCGACAATCCAAACTGTTTGATGACCTCTGCTAAGATGAGGTTCTTCTGGCTTCCGCTATCAACAATAAAATGCAACGGGGTCTCCTTCACCCACATTTGTGAATGAAAAAGGCACTCCCCTTCTTCAGGATCTGTTGGTTCTTCTGGTTGAATCGTTGCGGTCGTGACAATAACAGTGGGGTCTGCGTCAATGATCTATCCTTTACCATTATTTTCAGAATCAGATTATCAATCAGGGTTTGGCTCTTTGTCTTTGATCTCGACCACCAATGATTGTTTTGAGCGACATTCATCGGTGTTGTGCCAGGGGCTTATGTGAAACTCACACCATTTTCCGGTGTCCTTATTTCTCTTTCCGTGACCCTTCTTTTCCTGTGTCTTGGAATGGTTTTTGGGAGACTATTTGTTAGGGTCGTCTTTGTCATACTTTGGTTGTTGTGGATTTTCATACCTGAATTCCCGTTTGTTCTGGTGCTTAAATTTCTGCTCAATTTTAACATCATATCGATAAGCAGCACCGAGTGATGAGATGTCCAGAAAATCCATTTCAATCTAGATGTATCTGTGTAGAGCCCCACGGTATTTCAAAACCAAATGTCACTCGAAGTCTTTGATACCCAGCTTGGTGCGCAAGGTATGGAAGGTATTGGTGAACTCCGGAACTTCTTGGCCCTTATCTTACCGCAGTGTGGTCAATCTCATGTACTGTTCCTCATAGTTGTCAACAGGTTAATACTATTCCTTTACTGCATCCACAAAAAAATCCTTAGTGGGATCGACCCCATATATTCCAGACTCCTTTGTGGAAATTTTCTCCCAGTAAGTTTCCCACCAATGTTTGACATGAGGGAGAGATTTAAGGAGTGCGAAGGTGATCTTTTCTTTGCTGAAAAAATTGTGAACAGAGAAATAACTTTCTAGCAGAGTTAACCATTTTTCTAGGGCTTTTGCATCTATCTGTCCTTCAAATACAAGAATATCAAAATTAACTTGTACCTTGAAAGGCGAGGTGCCTGCAAAGTGGCTTCTTGATGAATATGTTCCTGATGCTATCGGTAGGCGTTTAAGGATGTGGGAAAAATTCCCCATCATTTCGTCCTTCTGTCACGTGAGAGCTTGCTCAAGCAACAGATTGATAGCATCATCTGCTCCGTTGTTTTTCTTTTCTTCCACCATTGAGGGTTTCTTGGGTGTGCGAGAGTGATTGTCTTCAAGAGAGACAAGATCGAGACCCAAATTTCTATACTCGGAGCTCATCGGGGACATGCACTGAAAAAACGATCAAGAGCAGCCTTCTCGGATACCACTGATCCGGATTATTTTCGGCACGAAATGAGAGCGGAGATATAATAAAGAAATGCATAGAGATATCGCATATATCCAATAATATAATAGAAATATATCAGAGATGCTACCATAAACACAGATATACAGTAATACACGATTTCTATTAATGAAAGAAATGTACAGAGACTGTAAAAATACAGAGTGAAATACTCGCTAGAATGGTGGCAGTTTATCTCTGAGAAGAGATGTGATGGCTACTTGCATTCGCAAGAAGATGGTTACAATGGGGCTCTCAAGGAATTTTTACAATAAATAGGAATGCCAAAAACCCTAGACATCCAAAAACCTAACCCTAGGAGATGAAGCGTCAAAAGTCATGTGGGCCCCGTTTGGGTATGTGAGTACATCAACTTCCCGGGGTCATAACTTTTGCATACGATCTCCGTTTTAGGCATGTGATAGATCGTTGGGAAGGTATTGTCGAGGATATTCATTTTGGGGGATCAATTATTCCTTTGAGTATCATTGAGGACCTAGATCTCGAAAAACCTTCATTTGGGCCCTCAAAATGGCCCCAGAAGTTAAAAACTGCTAAAAATAGTAAATGGCCAAAATTGCTAGAAAAATATTATGAGTCAGTTGAAAAAGTTGGGTGGCCACCGATATCCACCTGGATAAATCCTCCCTCCTTAGGAAGAAATGGTCTCCATTGCGTTGAGTTCCCGAGGAGAGGGAAAATCATTTGCTGAATCTGTATCTTGGTGAGCTGTTTGCCTTGCTGGAGACGTTGCGCTGCTCAGTTTGTGGAAGTTTTTCACGAACATGTTGAGGCTGAGGTCGTTCAACAAGTCGGCCTACATGAGAGGATGATGCGCAGAAGGAATCTTGCACTTTGCTTCAACCTTGTCGACTTTCTTCTGTTTGATAGAAGGTGCTTGCGGCGTGGCTGTAGTGGTTGCAGTGTCCTTCTGTTCTCCGTTTGAACAGATTGTGAAGAAGCTAAATTTTGCAGTATGAGATACTACCTTGCGACACTTTTTAGGTGGAACAGTAGTTGGAATTACCTCTGGTATTCTTTAGAGATGACCCCCCAGAGAAACAATGACACTGCGGGGTCGAGACTCATAAACAACATGGTGCTTCCACATATATGGTTGGCCTAAGAGAACATCACAGACATCCAGTGGGGAAACATCACATAATACCTCATCCTTGAAGGGTTGGATTCCATATGACAATCGACATTGTTGGTTGACACAAAGATCTCGTCCTTGGAGAAGCCACCCGATGTTGTATGGTTGCGGGTGTGGTGTTGTCGACAATCCCAACTGTTTGACGATCTCTGCTAAGATAAGGTTCTTTTAGATTCTGCTATCAATAATAGAATTCAGTGGGGTCCCCTTCACCCACATCTGTAAATGAAAAAGGTGCTCCCCTTCTTCAGGATCTGTTGGTTCTTCTTGTTGAATCGCTGCGGTCGCGACAATAGCAGTGGGGTCCGCGTCAATGATCTGCCCTTTACCATTATTTTCATAATCAGATCATGAATCAGGGTTCGACTCTTTGTCTTTGATCTCAGCCACTAATGATTATTTTGAGTGACATTCATCGGTGTTGTGCCAAGGGATTTTGTGGAACTCGCACCATTTTATGGTATCCTTCTTTGTCTTCATGTGACCCTTCTTTTCATGTGTCTTGGAATGGTTTTCGGGAGATTGTTTGTTAGGGCCGTCTTCGTCATACTTTGGTTGTTGCGGATTTTCATACCTGAATTCCCGTTTGTTCCAGTGCTTAAATTTCTGCTCAATTTTAACAGCATATCGATAAGCAGCACCGAGTGTTGAGATGTCCAGAAAATCCATTTCAGTCTGGATGTATCTGTGTAGAGCCCCACGGTATTTCATAACCAAATGTCACTCGGAGTCTTTGATACCCAGCTTGGTGCGCAAGGTATGGAAGGTATTGGTGAACTCCGGAACTACTTGGCCCTTCTCTTACCGCAGTGTGGTCCATCTCATGTACTGGTCCTCATAGTTGCCAACAGGGTAATAATGTTCCTTTACCGCATCCACAAAAAAATCCCAAGTGGGATCGACCTCATATATTCCAGACTCCTTTGTGGAACTTTTCTCCCAGTAAGTTTCCCACCAATGTTTGACATGAGGGAGAGCTTTAAGGAGTGTGAAGGTGATCTTTTCTTTGTCGAAAAAATTGTGAACAGAGAAATAACCTTATAGCAGAGTTAACCATTTTTATAGGGCTTCTGCATCTATCTGTCCTTCAAATACGGGAATATCAAAATTAACTTGTACCTTGAAAGACGAGGTGCCTCAAAAGTGGTCTCTTGATGAATATGCGCCTGATGCTATCGGTAGGCGTTTAAGGATGTGGGAAAAATTCTCCATCATTTCGTCCCTCTGTCGCGTGAGAGTTTTCTCAAGCAACAAATTGATAGGATCGTTTGCTCCGTCATTTTTATTTTCTTCCACCATTGAGGGTTTTTTGGGTGTGCGAGAGAGATTTTCTTCAAGAGATACAAGATCAAGACCCAACTTGATATACTCTGACTTCGTCAGGGACATGCACTGAAAAAATGATCAATAGCAGCCTGCTCTGATACCACTGATCCGGATTATTTCCGGCATGAAATGAGAGCGGAGATATAATAAAGAAATTCATAGAGATATCGCATATATCCAATAATATAAAATAAATATATCAGATATGCAACCATAAACACATAGATATAGTAATACATGATTTCTATTAATGAAATAAATGTACAGAGACTGTAAAAATACAGAGTGAAAGACCCGCTAGAATGGTGGCAACTTATCTTTGAGAAGAGATGTGATGGCTACTCGCATTCGCAAGAAGATGGTTACAATGAGGCTCTGAAGGAATTTTTACAATAAACAGGAATGCCAAAAACCCTAGACATCCAAAAACCTAACCCTAGGAGATGAAGCACCAAAAGCCATGTGGGCCCCGTTTGGGTAAGTGAGTACATCAACTTCCCAGGGTCGTAACTTTTGCATACGATCTCCATTTTAGGCGTGTGATAGCTCGTTGGAAAGGTATTGTCAAGGAGCTTCATTTTTGGGGCTCAATAATTCCTTTGACTATTATTGAGGACCTTGATCACGAAAAACCTTCATTTGGGCCCTCAAAATGGCTCCGAAAGTTAAAAACTGCTAGAAATAGTAAATTGCCAAAATTGCCAAAAAACTGTTTTGAGCTAGTCGGAAAAGGTGGGTGGCCACCGATATCCACCTGGATCATCAGGAAAACCCAAAAAATAGAGCAGTGATTGGGCTAGAATTTCCCAGGGAAATGGAGGAACAAATGGTGAAAATAAAGTAGAATTTAAAGGATGCCCAAGATAGGAAAAACGTCTATGCATATAAAGGCATAACTCAAAGAGAGTTTAAAGTGGGTGACAATGTGTTATTAAAAGTGAAGGCCAAGAAAAGTTCCATGAAGTTGGGAAACTGTTCAAATCTTGCAACAAGATATTGTGGACCCTTTGAAATCCCAAAGAGGATTGGTCCGGTCGCATGCATACTTGCACTACCTGCATCCATGTGTATTCATGATGTATTCCATGTGTATTTGCTTAAAAAGTATGTACCTAATGATAATCATGTAATTGATTGGAATGTGATTCAAGTGGAGCAAGAATGAGACTTCCGAGTACAATCGACATGCATATTGGATCAGAAGATCAAGTTTCTCCGGAATCGAGCAATAGGACCGATAAAGGTCCAGTGGAATCGTTATGGTCTTGAAGATGCAACCTGGGAGCATAAAGACACCATGTCGGAAGGGTACCCACATATTTTAAAATATTTTGGAAGATTTTGGATTGTACATGTGTATATAATGCACTTAGGACAATGCATAAATAAGGCAGAGGGGAATGTAATACCCCTAGGCTGAACCCCAATTGTAAATGTACATATAGGCTGGTAAGCTAGGATATTTTGGGCCCGAGTGCCATTGTAAATATGTTTTGATGATAGAGTGCTTGTGTGATTATTAGGTTGGATAGCCAGAATGCTAAAATCTAATGAGCCTATCATTGTAATATGTAATCATACTCAGATTATTAATAAAATACATCATTGCTGCAAACCAACCTCAGCTCGTGGGTGACCTGCTGCTAAGAGTTCATGAACAACAAAGTCTATGGCTGGGAGGAAAGTCTTAGGTATGCACGCAGTTGGTGGAATTATTAAAAATATAAGTTGCATTGTATCTGTGTTTTTATGTTATTACTGTGTGAATGCTTATGTAAAATTCTATATTCTTTTATTATACATGTTATGCATGAATTGTATGTTGTTTTCCTTGCATAATCGTTGCATATTCATAGCATGCGATTAATTAAATGGTATCAGAGATGGAAATTTTGTGGGGCATGGCCCAACTTGGGATGGGGTTGTTACAATGTGGTATTGATGCTAAGAATATAGATAACACAACTCATCTAGGTGGATGAAAATGTACTTGTGATATCAGATCCGTAAGGGGTAGAATTTAGAGGGAATTCAAAAATGCAATTGTGACATAAGTTAGTTTTTGTGTAGTGTAGTCCAACCTCAATGGCCAGGGACATTACATAACGAATCAATGAAAGGGATGGACAAAGGAACATAAAGAACATTGCTTCCATCACCCTATCCAAAAGTGGTTGTTTGTGTACAAAATTTCATAACTTGTGAAGGGAGATAGAGTCTACTATTCATATATCACTTCAAATTGTTAAGCCACCTGAGGTACTAAAGATGACATATTAACCTTCAATATTTCTTATTCATTTTTCTTGAAGTGAAATACAAGATGGTGAAAGAAGCCAAGAATCCTAAGTGAAGTTTGGCTCACAATGGGTTGATAAGGTTGATAATCAAAGACAACCTCATGAAGAAGGGTTAGATCTGGAAAACCTTCCTAGAATTTGCATAGTCCCATGCAATTACAAAAGTTGTTGAGACTATAGAGCCAATGGGAGTTGATTCAGAGGAGAAAGAAAAATATGATGAAAAAGTAAAAGAGGAAAAGACCACATAGAGAGATACCAAGGTGGAAAAGGAACTCTCACGACCCAAAAGTAGGAGTTTTTGGAGGGGCATCCCAGCTGTTGAGCCCTCCAAAAGACCTAGAACCCAATTAAGGGAAGACTGAGAAGGAGTGATAGAAAAGGAGAAGAACCCTAAAATAGTTAAATTGGATAATGAAGAAACGAGATAAGAGGATCAAGAACCCATGGGGAATTTCCCAAAGGATCTAGAGAAAAGCATGCACAAGCATAAGAATAAGCATTCAACAGAAGAGGAAGAACTAGGAGAAAATTACGTAGCGAGGGATGAAGAAACTAATGTTGTAGGAGTTGAGTAGCCAAGAATAGAGAAACAAAAGAAAGGGAGGGTTGTATTTTTTGGTAAGTTCCAACCCTTGTTTTTTGAAAAGTATTTAAAATCTTGTAGAAGGTTAAAAATAATTCATAGGAGCTTAAGGAAATCATATGTAGCAGTATATGAAGAAATGACAATTGCAAGGGAGAGACATAAAAAAATTTGAAGCTCATAAATTCTTGGACACATTGGTCCAAGCCACGGAGGAAGACATAGAATGGTCATCTCTTATTCCACAGGTGGCAAAGCATAATTCAGATAAAGAGTAGGCATGTCTTCCAAAACTTTGTTTAGAGAGAAAAAAATGAGGCATGTGAAGAAGATAGAAATGAAAAAGAAATCAGAGGAAAAATCTAAGGAAGATCATGAGGAAAAACCAGAGGAAGAACCAAAGTAAAAATCAAAAGAAAAAGCAGAGGAGCTTGAAAAGAGGATCCCTGAAGATGATGATGAAACCAAGATGGAAAAATTAGAAGAAAATCCAAATAGACGGTTAGTTGATTTGATCCAAATCAACAAATTAGAGAGCGAGGTATCCCGTTGGAAATCAAAAGTGGAATGCATGGAAGAGAAATTGGTCTCTTTGACAGAGAAATCGAAAGATGATGCATGCCCATGGGAAGCTAAGAATCTTGAGGAATAAGAGGATAATATGATGTTTCAAAAGTTGATTGCTAAGGTCCAACAATTGAAGTGTGATAAGCAATATTTGTGTTTCTTTGCACATAAGATGAAAGACCATCATTTTCCTTCCCCTACTTACTCTATCTACCTAAAAGAGAAGGTAAAATCCTTCCATATTAGAGTAATCATTGTGGGGAATCCAGATTGTATTATAATCCCAGAGCACATTATATCAACATTCTCCAAAAAAAATGAATAAGCTTAGGGGTTATTGTGTGAATGGTACCAACATAAATTGATAATAAGTGATTTCAACAAATGGGATCCAAACCATTTCGTCGAGGACATACAACTTAGGGCCTTCATTTCCTTTATGCAAAATCAAATCAAATGGAGTGATACTCTCTCTTTCGTGGAGTTATTGGAATGGAATGATGAACTATGGGAAAGGGGAGCCACAAATCCAACTAAGTTACTCATCGAGAAGGAAGAAATGATATAGGACCAACTGTTTGTAAAATCCTTTCAAGAGGCACAAGATTTGGTTATTCGAGATTGTGAACAATGGATGACTTTGAACAATTTAGAAACCCCCCTAGGTCTCAAGAGAAGGAATGAATCCTTGATAGATGGACTAAAGAAAAATAAACCCTTTACCACCACCAGGTTTGAGATTGCATTAGACATATTTTTAAAGTATGTCCGTTGTTTAAAGGAGCATGGTGTTAATTGGATTGGCTTGAGGTTTTGTATTCCTATTTTATGGCATTCCTTATAGGATAATGAGAATGAGGAAGATTTTTGGGATATTGTCATCCAAAAATTGGGATATTATAAAATAGAAGAAGAAGTCCACCCTTTTTGTAATTGGAGTGCTACTTTCTTAGAGGCTCCATAGCTACAATATTCAGATAAGGAAGCACATATATATTTGCATGAGGACATGCAGTGAATTCAATTGGGGGGAGATGATGGGCCCCAACATTGTCATCCTTTTACCCAATTTTGGCATTACCCACATATTTTTCACTTACCTCTTCTAGCATTTTCCTACTTTTTGTGCTCAAAATACCATTTTGGCCAGAGGTACTTATTAATATGCATTTTGTCATATTTTATTATCTATTTGATAATAACTAGGGAGGATTATGTACTTACAATTACCGTTAGGATGTTGTGGTCTATTTATACTACATCAAACTTGTAGCGAAACCATCGATGAGCTGCAAGGAAGCTATAGGAAACACATAGCTAGACTATTGATAAGCTACAAGAAAAATTCAAAACGGATGCAAAACCCTGATGTTGTAAAGGGTGCTTCAACTAGGATAAATAAAAATTGGAACTGCATTCGATTTGGAAGTCGTGGAACTAGAGGACAAAACGTTTCCAAATGATAAGAACCATGAAACAAAATTGGGATTCACAGAGAGAGAATCCTGCTTATTTGAAGTATGTATGTGGGACACAATTGTGGTCTGCTTTGGATGTCACACGGTTTAAAATAAACACAAGCATGATATGTATTTTATGTTTGAAATTAGTTAATAGTTAGTCACAGGTCATTGAATCATAAATCACCTGTACTAAAATAAAGAAGATAGATAACTATTTGTTCATAGATGGTAATACAACTTGAGAACTGTTGGTTCTCAATTATGGAACCGAGGGGCCACCTTAAAATTATACCACACGCCCTTGTAGATAGATAGAGAGAATATGATGAAAAATTATTTTCTGTTATTATACTATTGATTAATTAAAACTTGTTGGAACTTGGCTCCTGCTTCCATCTTTATGTGTGCTTGAAGTGAATTTGTAGCTATTGCATTCCTTTCTAGTGCTTTGCCTATGGAGATTGTGCCCACCTCCAATATGATAGGTGTCGTAGTGTTAGCTAAGTTTGTAGAATTTCATTATTTACAGTTTATGTTGAGAGTTTATGCATTTTCAATGTGGAGGATTAATTCCCTTTGCTTGGTAGACAATTCTTGTGTGCTTTCGAATTGAATTGTCATTCAACATTTTATTGAAGTAGTGTTGTTTCCCAATAGATCAACCTTGTGTGGTGAATATCTTTCCTTTGAAGAAGTTTGAATTATTACTCTCAACTATGATTGGTTGTGTGATTTTATTATTCTTAATATTCTCAAAGAACATTATCACATAAACATATCTTTATTTCTTTTGCAACTTAAATATTCTTGGTTGTTTCAAAGTTATCATAATCTCGTTAGTTTGCATTTGTAGTTATCTCTTTGGCTCGGGTTTATAAAATTTTAGATTTGCAACAAAATCCTTTGAATGAATGTGCTTAATGAAATAATTACATTTGTTGTTCTGAGTAATAATATTGATAATTTTGGCAAGGATTAGGTTTTCATTTCCAGCATTTAGTTAAATTTCCTTTCTTACAATTTATTAATCAATTTCGTTTCTAGTACTTATTTAAATTTCCTTTCCTACAAATAGGCAATCAATTTTCTTTCTATAAGTGGGAATTCGTTTTTCAACATAGTAGTTGATTGATTTCCTTTCAACAAGTGTGAGTTTTGTTTCATGCAAATACCTTTAGCCAATTTATTTCATGCAAGAGTGATTGTCATTTTCTTTCCAAAGTTTATAGAGCCTTGCCAAAACTTGTGAACTTGTCAAAGTTGCCATCAATTAAATGTATCTATCCGACAAATTTTTTGCATGATTTGAAAATATTTTAATTAAAAAGAAGTTGAATTTATCCATTAATTAACTTCATTTTAAAATAGAGCAAAATGTGTATAAACAAAGTTGAATTTATCCATTAATTAACTTCATTTTAAAATAGAGCAAAATATAAACTTGTGAACTTTTCAAAGTTGCCATCAATTAAATGTATCTATTAGACAAATTTTTTGCATGATTTGAAAATATTTTAATTAAAAGAAGTTGAATTTATCCATTAATTAACTTTTTCAAATGAAAATTTTCACTTTGTATTGATTTGGATATTAACCAAAATGGATACAATATTGTGTTCATACAATCAAAAAAATATGGGCAAATCCAAGCATCATCTAGTAGATCCCGAGAGAAATCCAGTGTAGAAGGGGAAGATCCAAAATAGAGAAGGCAGGTCTGGTTGTACAGTCGATCCTCACAGAAATAAGAAGACATAGAAAAACAATTCGTCAATGACATTGTTGTACAGGGCAATGAAAGGAGTGAAGAAGTACAAACGACAAATGTCAAATATCGCCTGTGACTTCAACTCCTCATTGAAACTCATGCTGGATCAATATCCTCAAAAAGATTCGAGATGGATTCTGTCAATATACTAGAAGAGAGAAATGCAGTGAGGATGGCAATCATGACCACCAGTCCAGAATTTATATGATAAAATACCAATATGATCCAGAATATCTTTTTTGGATAGGATATCCGCCTCCGAGTTTTGCTCCCTAAAAATATGAGAGAAGGTGATCTGTGTGAAAGCCTATGTGAGATCTTTTATTCGATCCTTCCAACATTCCAGAGCCGCAACATGAAGCTTTCCTTTCTCATTTATCCAATCTATGATGATTTTTGAATCTCCTCTCACATGTAGATCCAAAATATTGTGTTGAGATGCCAAAAATAGAGTGCCCCAAATGCCAAGAAGCTCGGCTTTTGTGTTTGATCCTAAGCCACAGTTAAGGGTCCAGGTGATCCGAGAGCCATCACATAGGTGGATTCTCCCACCAGCTCCACATTGTAATCCTGAGTTTTGTGAGGCTTCGTCGAACCAAGCAATATTTCCTCTCAACTGTAGAAGAGGTTGAAAGAAGCGAGGGGTAGTAATCATTTTTATCTTTTCCGGTTTTATGTCTCTCATGATTTGGAAGCAAATAGAAAATATAGAGACAGATACATCTTCGAAGATCGCCTTATTGTGAGAGTTCCAAACATACCAGCAACCAATAAATGGTAGATGTGGGAAGTTTGAGACCTGTAAAGACCAATTTTCCAGACAGACGTGAAGATTTGTGCCCATCCATAGCAAATTTTGATTTAGGGCTGTAAGGATATTGTGCCAAATCGATTTTGTAGTAGGATAGTCCCAAAATTAATGGTAAATTGTTTCTGAGATGCAACAGCAGAGGATGCACATATTTGGGCAAATCCAACCCCGACGAAGAAGAATATCCCAAGTATGAATTTTTTCATTTGCAGCTAGCCAAATAAAGAGTTTTAATTTCATTAGGAGAGGCCAATGCCAAAGTTTTTTGTGCCAGCCTGTCCAATTATGTAACTAGATAGATGTTGTGATGGCGTTATAATCATTTTTGATAGTCATATGACCAGATTTGTCCCCACCATTCCAAAGAAGAATGTCTTCTGCAACATGAAGTCGGATCCCCGCGCCACTTAGCGCCGAACAATAAATAGTCCATTCCTGTGCTAGTGCACCTGACAGTCCAAGTTATGAACTAGATTTCCACTGTGTGCATGTAAGTCTGTCGTCTGAGTGTATTTGCACCTGAAAGAGGAAGTAATTTTTTGACAACTTATGATGTTCCAGAAGATCTCGTGAGAGGAATGCCTTATTCCCAAGACCTAGAATAGCATCCCTGCCAATATGAATATTTAGACCCGACACAAGTTTCCAACATAACCAATGGTGAATAAATTTTAGGTTCTTTGTAAGAGATCGCCAGGTCGGGGAGGAGTTTGAAGTGAAAATAACGGGAAGTCTGAGCCATCTATCAAGTGAAAGTGGATGAATATATTTCCCAAAAATCGTATGGTGCCAAATGTTGTCCTGAGTTAAAACACACCATAGTGTTTTTGTTGCCAAAGCTTGTTTGAAGAGAGTAATATTACAGAGGCCCCATCCACCTGCCGCCTTAGGATTTGCAATAAAATCCCATCTATAGGGATGAAGGGAATGGTGTTTTTCGATGCCAAACCAAAGAAATGTGAACATCAATTGCGTAATCTTGTTCAGGATGGAAAAAGGGATATTGGCAAGAGCCATCCAGAAGACCACCTGTCCTTCGAGCACCGATTTTAAGAGGATGAATCTCCCGCCCAAAGTGAGCCATCGGTTACACCATTGTGTAATACGATTCTCAAATTTTACCAGCAACCAATGCCAATCAGCTGTTTTGTAGCAGTCCGTCCCGAGGAAATAACCGAGGTAGCAAAAACCCTGTGAGAGCTCAAGATAAACAAAAGGGAAGATGGCTTTGAAATTTTCTAAATCTGCCACCATGAGGCCAGAGTAGTGGAAGGTAGATTTTTCTTTATTGATCTATAGGTTGGAAGCACTACAAAAGAGAATTAAGATCACTTTAATTTCCAACCATTCATTTATGTACGCTTTGGAGGCAATAATGATGTCATCTACAAAGAAAGGTTGCAACACTTTTATCAGTCTTGAAACCTTTATGCTTAAGATGAGTCCCTCCTATTGTCGTTGCTTGAGTAGAGTGATCATACCTTCCAGAGCCAATATAAAAAGAAGCAGGGAGAGGGGGCATCCCTGTCTCAAACCCCTTTCAATTTTGAAGAAAGATGAGGCTTCCCCATTTACTAGCATCGCAATGTTCGCACTAGTCATGAACCCCATAATCCAATTTGTGAAGAGATAACCAAAACCAGATTGAAGAATAATCAATCTAATATAGTCCCAACTGACACAGTCGAAAGCCTTTTTTAAATCCGGCTTTAATATTAGTGCATGTAATTTTTTATACTTTATACTGTGTAAAACCTCCTGGGCTGATCCAATTGCGTCAAGAATTTGCCTACCTTTGATGAAACCCAATTGCTCCTCTGATACAAGACAAGGCATAAAAGGTTTGATTCTATTGGCCAAGATTTTAGATATAATCTTATAACATAGGTTGCAAAGAGCGATAGGATGGAAATCGTTGAAGGTACTGGGGTGATTTGTTTTGGGGATCAAGGTCAGAAAAGTAGAATTTAGAGCTCGGGAAACTGTACGTCTGAGTCTGGAGTTTTCAACAAGATCCCAAAGATCATCACTGATCAAGCCAAAAAAGTGGAGATAGAATTCAACTGTCCAGCCATCCGGGCCTAGACTTTTATCTTTTTTTAAGGTGTTGAGCGCCTTCCATATCTCATCTTTAGTGCAGGGTGAGTATGGTAGTTCAACCTCACTGTTAGTTATGATTTTAGGATACAGTCTAGTAATTGTAGCTTGATCAATATAATTTGTGAGTCCATTTTCTCTGTAGGTAGTTTTGAAGTGGTAATGAGCCACCTCAAGAAGATTTTCTTGTCCAGAGATAGGAACAAAATCCTCTTATTTTAGCTCCCTAATATGCTTGGAATTTCTTCCGTGGCTCACAAAATTGTGGAAGAATTTTGTATTGTTGTCCCCACCATTGATCCAGGTGGCTCGACTCTTTTGTATCCAATGAGATTCCTCAATTAAAAGAAGGGTTATTTGATCTGACTCAAGAATATTTAAGTTCTGTTGTAAAATTAAGAGTTCATTACCCTGTTTTGCAAAGATACCAATAATGAGATCGTGTATATCCAGTTGAATTCGTGTCAGCCTGTCAGATGTCTTCAATAGTTGTTGTCTGGTCCATGATTTTACTTTTGATTTTAGCAACTTTAATTTTCCATCCAGTCGCCTCTGGATATCCGGTTCCTCTAAAAAACTTTTGTCCGTCCAAATCTCCTTGACCAGTGGCTTAAAATCTAGATTCTCTAGCCAGATGGGGTTAAATTTAAATGGATAGGAGGAGCTATGTAAAAAGGAATTAAGATGTAGGATAATGGGGGCGTGATCCGAGATGAATGGATAAGAAACCCAAGTGCGATATCTGTCACCCTGTTGCAGAAGTGAATCCGATAAGAAGAAGCGATCAAGGCGTTTTGAGATACTTGTTGTGCCAATCCTTCCATTTCTCCAGGTAGGGACTAACTCATACGAGAGAAGGTCAATGATATTTTTTTGTTTGAATATAGATCTGAATTGTAAGGTCGATGCATCCATAGAGTATCCTGATCCCCAAGTCTCAGCAGTTGATAAAGTGAAGTTGAAATCCCCCGCTAGGATGAGATTTTTCTTTGCAAGAAGACCGAAGGCCGAGACCTTTAACAAGAATGCCAGTTTGTTAGTGCAAGGTCCATAACCATTCAGAATGTTTACCTATTGCTTGTTTGCACAACAAGTGTCTGTCAAAAGAATTCCACCACAACAAAAAAAGGCCTTTAGATCAAAATAGGCAGGGTCCCATGCCACAAGTAATCCACCTGACATGCCCACCAAGTTTACTGCACTAACAAACCAGTTTGGATTTAAGCCATTGATAAAAGCACGCGAACGTTGTTCATCCACAAGAGTCTTCTCAAGAAAAATAATAGTAGGGTGAATGGTATCAATCAACCGCCAAAGAGAGGCCTTTTTGAGGGCGCCTCCAACCCCCATGATGTTTAAAGATAAGATGATCATGGACAAGACCTGGCTAGGGATTTAATGCCTCTAAGCGCCCCAGGGTCAATCGATTCCAAAGATGGAATAGTAGGAAGAGTGGCAGATGAGCAAGCTTTCCTTTGAGCACTACGAGTTTTAATAGGAGATGTCTCTAGACCAATGCCACGAGACCAGGAGAATACTTTGTTTGAAGGGTCAGTTAACGGTTCAAGACATGATGAGGAAGGTAAATCTTGTGAATCTTTGATAGGTGTTTTTCCTAAGTAGATATGAATAGGGACTAGAGAGTGTAAATCCACTATAGAGGGGTTTGATGAGGTAAAAACATTACAAACTGTGTCCTGTAGCTGCAGAGAGGTAGGCAGAGATGTCTCCCCAGTCAGATTATTTAAATCAACATAAAGGTTAGGGGGAGCAGAAGTGGAGGTCCTTCCCATGATGAACGGAAAAGAAGTATGAGGGGCTTCAGAGATAGGACCTATAGAAAAGATAGTAGGAGCATCAATCATGATAGGATCCAGAGCCATAGGTGGTAAAGTGGTTAAGTGGTTGCACAAATCCATAGGCGGTAGAGAGGAAATGCGGTTACATGGCGTAGATAAAATAGATGGAGTAGGGTCAAGCCCTGTGATGGGAGAAGTATCAAGATGGTGCCTCTCCCAAGAGGAAAGAGAGAAATACAAAGTAGGGCACAAATTTTTAAGCTTACCCATGAGAGAAATGGAAGGAGGCGACTCTAGCTCGGGAGAATTTGGATGTTCCTCGGTCCCATCATTCATGTAACCATCAAAGCCCAGATTGATGAATTCCACCCTTGGAGAATCATCCCCGAGCATCTTGAGGAGGTAGGATCCTTCAGATTCTTCTTCCTCCGGGGATCCTGTGCAGTCCCACTGGAGGTGTCTTGTTTGATGAAAATGTGAGCAATTGAATGGGATACCAAAGTAGTCCAGACGCTGGGTCACTGTGCGGCCACACTAGAAAATTTCTAAGACTTCCAAAAGTCCAACATGGACGTCCAGTTCAACCATGATCCATGCCATTTTTCTGCTAGTACTTTTAAAGAGATTTGGATCAGTACAAATAAAATGACTTAGTTCATTTCCTATGGCCTCTAGTGCCTTCTCGGTCCAAAACTATAATGGAAGCCTAGGCAGGAGAACCCAAATATGTCGAAAGCAGAAAGAGTCCGTTGATGGGTTGAATGAAACCCTCCATCTTTTGAGCATCAAGCTGCCCCTTCCCATAGTCCAAAAGGTGTCCAGAATAAGTTGTGAATCTTCTGGAGTGTTAGAAATAAAACCAAACCAGCCAAATGATAGGGATATGAGCTCAGGAGTATATCCAAGGATAGGAAGCCAGTTATCTAAAATCCAATTCGGTAGCAAGTCAGGGATGACATCATGATAGGTGAACCTGCCCACCAGTCCGCAGAGGGAGAGTCAAACACTTTCCTCTAAACCTACATCCGAGCCCATTATCAAACGCCATTTATTTTTATTTGGCTTCCACAATCTATTTCTGTTCGATGTCTTTGGTAACCATTTTCGAGTGGGACAAACACATTCTGATGGAGTCTTCAATTTCCTCTTGTCTATACGTCCAAAGGAGGAGGTCAGTCCTAGAAGCAGTGCATTTAAAAATACAGAAAAATTTGTATAAACAAAGTTTTATGATAAAAGTAGAAAAAGTTTTATTATCAAGTTATAATCAATTAACAATTAATTAAAATTATAACTTCCAACAATATTTCTAAAAAATAGAAAAAAATTACAATAAAAGTTTGAAATTTATCCATTTATTAATAAGTAATTGAAATTTATTTATTTATTAACACATTATTTGATTCACACATCTTTTGGGATATCCAATCGTAATCTAAACGGATCTTGATGTGAACAAGTTTATTATGAAAATTGAAGGCCAATTATTCATTTCTTAATATCCTTTTGCTTCACGCGGTTATCATGAAAGTGGAATATCCCTATAGCTCTTGGAGATTTTCACAAGAAAAATCAAGGAGTTGTCATGCATTTCGTCAACATTTCAGTGGTCAAAGATCAACTTCTATCATAAATAGAAAATATCATCATAAACTCCAGCCTCTCTTGGTGGAGAGGGAGAAATGTTAATGTCATGCAAGAAGCACAAGAGGTGATCACACACTTTATAAGTTTGATCCTCCTTTCAACCATTATTTATTAATTATATGATTTTTAATATTATTGACCTCAACTCGTTTTCGATGAATGCAACAAGAGATCAAAGGTCATAAATTCTAGAGCAAGAAACCACAGGTTGAGATCAATAAAAAAATTCAAATGGGAACTGTTGGCGACGGAAGTCACTCCTGGATTACTAACAGGAGCAGAGCTCGACGCCCATCAGTTTTATGTCACGGTTGTTCATAGATGGGTGATCGAATGGCGGGAAAATCAAAACAATAGCATTCCAACTCTGAAACTAGGCCAGGTATGCATGAGCAAGTGAGGTCTTGCGTAAACTTCAGACAGTGAGTTGTAGTAAAGGGTGAACAGGCGGAAGACTTGTATAAGAGAAAAGCGGAGGTCTGTTATAAACAACAGGTTTCTAACAGACTGAGGAAGAAGACGTCCAAATGCGATATCATCTTACATTCAAATGCAAAGCCAGAGAATGCAGCAATGCAACAATAAATATTTTATCATATCATAACCGCAATAACTCGCGCGACTCAGTCAATCACGAACTCTCTTAGCATGAGACGAAAATTAGATGGAGTAAGAAGAACTGTCTGTCATAAAACAAAAAATCTCATATACAGATGCATAAGCTGAAAGCTAGAATAGCTGTTAAAACATTACAGTAGGGAGCTCTGCTCAACCATCGATGCCTACAAAATACAAAGACTGAGTTTATATACTCAGGAAAATTCTCCTCACAGAGGCGCGCCTCAATCACCCAAGGCTGGGTGTCCCTTCAATCAAACTCGTACTGATATCTTTCCTTAAATGCCACCTTAACTACACATGGCTCCTGTAAGGAGGGTAGCTAAGCTATTAAGTGTTCGGATAGCGTGTGCAGGCCTCTCTGTCGAGCTGAAGACTTCGGCATGGCGTCTTTGGGAAAACCGATACACAGGACTTCCTCGGGCAGACGGTTTGCCAGACCTTCCATCCCCTCACTTAATGAATGAAAGGAGGTTTCAACCACCCGCTCTTGTCGTCATTTACTCCAGGCGAGAAACAGTATGGAGATCGGATCCGATGGCGCTTGGAGACAGCGACGATCCTCTCTGTAACTAAACTCGGCTCTTCGGCCTTCTTTACGTAGCTCCTCTCTTTTTCCAAGTGACCACAGATTGTGACCACGTGCCTGTTCCCATGGCGTTTTTCGGCGTTCGCGAATATGAAGGGGTTGATCCTTGCTGATCGAAATCGCGATGAGCGATATGCCGAGACGGCTCAATCTGGTGCCACGTGTCCCTCTAGATTTGATGGTTCTTACTTCTCTCGACGATACCGTGGGCTCGGGTCTGAGATTCTCCTGGAAACTCGCACATCGGAAAATAACGGAGTTGTTCTTTACGCGTTGGAGTCGCGATGGGCGAGGCGCCGAGATGGCTCTACTTGCTGCCAGGTGTTCCCTCTGGACGGATGGCTGAGATCTTCTCGGCAATACTGTATAGCTCTTTTTACTTTTGGTTCGCTCCACACGTAACCGTTGGCTAAGGCTTAATTGCTGGCGCCTCTCGCAACTCGCGACCTCGCGAGTTGGAGTGTTGAACCTTAGCACTCTCCCTCCGCGAAATCCTGAGAGGCGATGGCTCTTTTCCTTTACACAATCCTCGCGACTCGCGATCTCGCGCAACCAAAGGATATGGTCCGCCCTCCGAACTCACGAACCTTGAGTTCAATAAATGAACCCACGCATCAACGGATCACAATCAACGACCCTCGTTACTTCGCGAGTTCTCCACGGAGACTTCTGACCGTTCACCTCTTTGAAAAATTCTGCGCTATACTTGGCGTGACTCAGCTGAGTGCAATTACCCACCGACCATTGATCTGCTTCGCAAAATAGACCTTGGATGCTGTCGACGACACTTTGCCCGCTCACTTGACCTGCTACTTGGAAAAACAAGGATTCTCCCATGCTGTGCTTGAGCATTTCGTGGAACTTGTAGACCTGAATGCTCTCGAGCCCATGACAAGAATTATCGCTAACATTAGGCTCCATGGGGGATAGAGTCGTCCATGTGATGCTCTAATAACTCCTTCTGCAGCTTCAGTGTCTTGCTATTGGGCTATGGAGTCACTTATTAGGCCGAAAACGTGCAAAAAGAAACTAAACAAAGAACTAAAAGACAATATTTACAAACAGAGGAGCCTTCTAAGGCTCAAATAAAACATTTTTTCAGAAAATTCCCATTCACTGGGCTGTTGAAAACCTCTTCACCCTCCAGATCTTGCAACCCATATGTGTTGTTGGAGAAAATCTCAGAGATTTTAAAGGGGTCAATCTAGAGGGCGTCGAACTTGCTGTGCTTGCCTTTATCCTGTCTGGGTGCATCCCACTTAAATACCAAGTCCCCGATCTCAAACTCCTTTTTCCTGACCTTTCTGTCAAAATCCTATTTGATCTTCTGTTGATGACTGTAAGCTGCGTCCCTCACTTGTTCTCTGATCTGCTGTGCTTCCACTATCTGATGAATTCTACTGATCATATGATCTGGTTCTCCCTCGTAGTCTTGAAAGAACTTCACCACGGGTAAGGCGATCTGAGTAGGGAAAAATGCCTCTGCTCCATAGACTAGTTGAAACGACGAAGTGCCCAGAGACTTCTTCGTGGTGACACGATCGACCCACAGAGCAAATTTCAACTTTGAATCCCAGGCTCTTTTGTTATCCTCTAACAATCTTTTGATTATCTTTATCAGGCTTTTGTTAGAAGATTCTGCTAAACCATTGCCCTGGGGATAGTAGGGGGTGGAGTGAATTAGCGAGATCTGGAACTGCTCACAGAACTTAATTAGAGGTTCATATTTGAAAGAAGCAGCATTATCGGTGACGATCCTGCTGGGACAGCCAAATCAAGCTATTCTATCCTCCAGGAAGCTGATAATTACTTTGTGTGATGCGCTTCTGGTGGGGATAGCTTCTATCCACTTGGTGAAATAATCTGTTGCAGTCAGGATCCATCTGTGCTGACCACTCGAGGGAGGATGAATTTCTCCGATGAAGTCCAACCCCCACTGTTGAAAAGGTGCCGAAGCTACTATGGGTTTTAATGGCAGCGATTTGAGCTGCTGTCTTCCTGAGAACTTTTGGCATTTGATGCAAGCTCTGATCTCCCTGCAAACATCGGGGAATAAAGTGGGCCAGTAATACCTAGCCTGGAGTATCTTGTGAGCCGTGGTTTTCCAGAAATGATGACCTCCACAAAGGCCGCTATGAAAATCAAACATAACCTTCTGGGCCTTTTGTGGGTCCAGGCATCTCAGAAACACCCCTAGAGGGTCTCTCCAGTACAAGATTTGGTCGATGAGGCAAAACCTGACCGCCTTGAGCTTTAGATCCCTTGCTTTGCTTTTTCCCATTCCATTGGGGGGCTTCAATTCTTGCAGAAAATATAGAATGTCATGATACCAGGCACATTCTGCTAGTGATAAGCCATCTTGAGAGTGTGGGCTGGGCGATTCAGCTTGCTGAGATCCTGGGCGAGCATTGATGAAACTAACTCCCAAGGCTTCGCAGTTAGATTTAGCCAGTAGCTTGGCTAAACCTTGCCCCTTAACCAACTTGGTGGGTTTTATCTCCAAGTCAAATTCCAGAATTTTTGCGATCCATCGGCCTCTTTTCCCATCTACGTCGGGCTGCACAAGGATGTCCTTCACAGAAGCTGAAGGAACATATGCTGTTACTTTTGAATGCAAGACATATACTCTGAAAGATTTAAGAGCTTTCACTAAGGCATAGGCCTGCTTCTCCATGATTTCATACCTGCTCTCTGCGTCTCTTAACGCCCTGCTGAAGAAGGCAATGGGATGCTCACGCCCTTCTCATTTTTCTGCAATAAGACCGCCGCCACTGTATCAAAAGAAGAAAAGGAGAAAATTAGGAACTCTTTGGAATAATCAGGACTGATTAGCACAGGCGCCTCAGTCAATGCCTTTTTTATTCAGTCAAAAGATGACCGGGGCTCAGCGGTCCATCTCACTTCGTTTCCTTTCCTAAGCATGGCCATGATGTGTTTCACTAGCTCGGAAAAATTTGAGACGAACCTCCTCAGGAAGTTAATCTTTCCTAGAAATTACTGGACCTCTTTTTTTGACCTGGGAAGTGACAGGGTTTTAATCGCCTCCACTCTGCTGGGATCAATTCTTACTCCTTCCACCGATACTATATGGCTCAGCAGCTTGCCCTCCATCATAGCGAACATGGACTTCTTGGGATTCAGGGAAAGACCGAATCTCCGACACTTCGAGAAAACTCTCCTTAAGTGGAAGCAGTGCTCCTTATCAGACCTGGAGAAAACCGTGATGTCATCTAGGTAGATCACTACGAACTGGTCTTTTTCTCCGATGAAGGCTATGTCCATGGCTCGCTGAAATGTTGCTCCTACATTCATCAACCCAAATGGAATTTTGGCATACATGAATGTGCCCCAAGGAGTGGTGAAGGTTGTCTTCTCCCTGTCCTCTTGCATGACCGATATCTGATTATAGCTAGAAAACCCATCGATCATGGATATCCTGGATGCACCAGTTACCCTCTGCAATATATGTTCCATCTTAGGTAG
>SNQJ01S0000460.1:442683-458102 GCA_010110895.2 Picea sitchensis
TCTGTCTTCTACCATGGGGCCTAAGATGACGGCTGGCTTCTCATCTTGAAGGTTTACTGAGTCAGAGGGGGGGTGGGGGGACTTGGATTGTAGCAGCTTGGAGAGGGATCTTTTAAAATCTTCATTTTTAATCAGCTCAGAGATGGGGACAGGAATCCTGATCTTTTGAATTTCATGTTCAAAATTAAAGGATGGAATCGGCTTAGGAGCTTCCCTCACCTCAGTGGCAGGTTCTTTGACTACTGGCAAAGCGCTCTGAGCTCTCTTTTCTTTAGTTTTGGTTGCTGCAACTTTAGTAGGCTTATCTGCTATGAGGGGTTGGTCTTGGCTATCAAAGTTTTCTTCTTTCTTCCTTGATCTGAGATTGTATCTGTTAGAGGTATGACCGACCCTTTCTCCCTTTCCTAACTCATGGATCTGAATGTTCATCAAGGATTTTTCATATGCAGACTGAGTCAAATGGGGAAAAGGAGGAGCTTCCTCAACAAAGTGAATTTCAGGGTCGAATTCGTCTATCTCCTCTCCTTCCTCATGAGTAACCAGGTTATTTTGGAGAGGGGTTTGAATCCTTTGATCCTCTCTGTCCTTTTCCCTTTGTTCCCTTGGGAAGGCCTGTGGTCCATTGTTATTAGGTCTCCTGAAACCTCTATTATCATTGTTCTGAGGATTTCTGTACATGGGCTTCCTTTCTAACTCCCACCTTTCCATCTTGGCAGCAAGCGATTTTATTGCTCTAGCTGTCTCATCTGTCTGATGGGACAGGGGAGGGGAACTGGATGAGGAAGCTTCAGGCCTGTTCTTGGATGTATTTCTATCACCCGCGCTCCTGAGTCGGTTGACAACCAATATATTATATTCTACCTCCACGGCCACATCCTACATGAGGGCCAGCGTAACAACTCTTCTCTCCCTTAGCAGTAGGCAGAAATCAGGATCAAAAGTGCTGGAGTAAGTGATCTTTGTAGAAGCTACGGAGGGTTTTATCTCAGCAGGGATTCTGTTGTACATTTTATTAAATCTCTTGGAGAAGTCGGAGATAGACTCTCCTTCCTTTCTCTTCAACGACCCAAACTCTGTCATGTAATACATGAAATCATTTTTATCTCCCCATTGTCTCAAAAAGGCATTGTCTAGTGCTTTGATCCCATCAATAGATCTAGGAGGCAGGGCCTTGAACCATTTTCTAGCCTCTCCTTGGAGGCTGTGGACAAAAATTCTCATCCATACATCCGCGTGCATGATAACATTATCATCCGTGAAGGTATAAAAGGCTGCTAGGTGCTCTTCAGCAGCTATGTCCCCCTCATCTGTAAACTTGGGAAGCTGCTTGAGGTAACCATCTGTCGGGAGGGTATTGAGGGGATGAGGTAACACAAGGGGAGCATACCTAGCGGCTATTACAGCTTCCATTCTGGTCATAGGGGGATTAACACCAGCCATAGGAATATTAGGTGGAGGAGAACTTGGAGGAGAAGGAGTTCGCGAAGGGGCTGCGGGAAATGAGTCTCGAAGTGGAGTGGGAAACAAGAGAGGATTTAAGGAGAAAGCTAACGAGCTCAAGTTAGCAGGTGCTCCTCCTTGTGAAGGAGTGGGGAAATCTCCTGTGGTCGTGGGTCTACGCCAAGGTACAACTTCAGAGGAGAGGGGAGTGACAAGGATTTCTCCCTCCAATCCCAGACCAGGAGGGAAAAACTCAGCAGGAACACTCCCAAAATTTAGGAAACGGGAAACTTCTGAAGGAGGTCTATTAAGAAACCGAGGAGGAGAAAACAGAGTTCTTACAGAAGGTGATGGCGGATTACCTATTTCAGCAGTGGAAGCTGCTTCTTCAGGGGCCTTTCCTTTTCTGAGAACCACCTCTGGATCGGTTTTAGGTGTAGCTAGGGGCAGCTATGGATGAGACCGCGTGTGTATGCCTCTGAAAGCCACAATTGATAGAGTAGGTTCTCCCCAGCGGAGTCGTCACAATGGAGTCGCCAGGTGCACAACAGTAATCTGATAATTCTGATATCTGATGCACCTTCAGAATCAGTTAATCATTGTCGTTCAATCCCGGGGAAAATATTCAACTTCGTCCCCGGCAGCGGCGCCATAAATGTTGGCGACAAAAGTCACTCCTGGATTGCTAACAGGAGCAGAGCCCAATACCCATCAGTTTTATGTCACGGTTGTTCATAGATGGGTGATCGAATGGCGGGAAACTCAAAACAATAGCGTTCCAACTCTAAAACTAGGCCAGGTATGCATGAGCAAGTGAGGTCTTGCGTAAACTTCAGACAATGAGCTGTAGTAAAGGGTGAATAGGCGGAATACTTGTACAAGAGAAAAGCGGAGGTCTGTTATAAACAACAGGTTTCTAACAGACTGAGGAAGAAGACGTCCAAATGCGATATCATCATACATTCAAACGCAAAGCCAGAGAATGCAGCAATGCAACAATAAATCTTTTATCATATCATAACCGCAATAACTCGCGCGACTCAGTCAATCACGAACTCTCTTAGCATGAGACGAAAATTAGATGGAGTAAGAAGAACTGTTTGTCATAAAACAAGAAATCTCATATACAGATGCATAAGCTGAAAGCTAGAATAGATGTTAAAACATTACAGTAGGGAGCTCTGCTCAACCATCGATGCCTACAAAATACAAAGACTGAGTTTATATACTCAGGAAAATTCTCCTCACAGAGGCGCGCCTCAGTCACCCAAGGCTGGGTGTCCCTTCAATCAAACTCGTACTGATATCTTTCCTTAAATGCCACCTTAACTACGCATGGCTCCTGTAAGGAGGGTAGCTGAGCTATTAAGTGTTCGGATAGCGTGTGCAGGCCTCTCTGTCGAGCTGAAGACTTCAGCATGGCGTCTTTGAGAAAACCGATACACAGGACTTCCTCGGGCAGACGGTTTGCCAGACCCTCCATCCCCTCACTTAATGAATGAAAGGAGGTTTCAACCACCCACTCTTGTCGTCATTTACTCCAGGCGAGAAACAGTATGGAGATCGGATCCGATGGCGCTTGGAGACCGCGACGATCCTCTCTGTAACTAAACTCGGCTCTTCGGCCTTCTTTACGCAACTCCTCTCTTTTTCCAAGTGACCACGGATTGTGACCACATGCCTGTTCCCATGGCGCTTTTCGGTGTTCACGAATATGAAGGGGTTGATCCTTGCTGATCGAAATCGCGATGAGCGATATGCCGAGACGACTCAATCTGGTGCCACGCGTCCCTCTAGATTTGACGATTCTTACTTCTCCCGACGATACCGTGGGCTCGGGTCCGAGATTCTCCCGGCAACTCGGGCATCGGAAAATAACGGAGTTGTTCTTTGCGCGTTGGAGTCGCGATGGGCGAGGCGCCGAGATGTCTCTACTTTCTGCCAGGTGTTCCCTCTGGACGGATGACTGAGATCTTCTCGGCAATACTGTATAGCTCTTTTTACTGTCGGTTCCCTCCACACGTAACCGTCGGCTAAGGCTTAAGTGCTGGCGCCTCTCGCAACTCGCGGCCTCGCGAGTTGGAGTGTTGAACCTTGGCACTCTCCCTCCGCGAAATCCCGAGAGGCGATGGCTCTTTTCCTTTCCACAATCCTCGCGACTCGCGATCTCGCGCAACCAAAGGATATGGTCCGCCCTCCGAACTCACGAACCCCAATTTCAAGAAATGAACCCACGCATCAACGAATCGCGATCAACGACCCTCGTTACTTCGCGAGTTCTCCACGGAGACTTCTGACCGTTCACCTCTTTGAAAACTTCTGCGCTATACTTGGCATGACTCGGCTGAGTGCAATTACCCACCGACCGTTGATATGCTTCGCAAAATAGACCTTGGATGCTGCCAACGACACTTTGCCCCCTCACTTGACCTGTTACTTGGAAAAACAGGGATTCTCCCATGCTGCGCTTGAGTGTTTCGTGCAACTTGCAGACCCGAATGCTCTCGAGCCCATGACAAGAATTATCGCTAACAGGAACAACTTGTCAAATTTGATAGTTTTGAACTTTCGACGACTTCATTACCTGTTTTGACAGTTTCAGTGAAGAATGTTGACGATTATCAATAATTTTTCATTGTATTTGATAGGAAAATCGCTCTGTAATGGACAATTTTATCATCAAATTCCATCCCTAGATGCAACCCACATTTTCTCTCATGGTCAATCACCTATTAAATCTTAAGCAGGTAGAGAATTAGTTAAAATAAAATAAGATTTCTTTGATTTGATGAAGGGAATTTACAACCTTCCATTGAAATTCCATGGTATAACTTTCCACAAAAGCTTGTAGGTATTACCAAACACAATATGTTATATATATAAATAGAAGGGATGTCTAAGGATATTTCTTAATCTCTAAAAAACACTAGGGACATTTCTTTATTATAATGATTTATAAAGCATATTTTAGTAAAATTGATATTATTTCTCTATTCACCAAAATTCCTATCCCAAAAGCCTTTGACCTGATTTCTGAACTGGTTGAATCTAAAACTTTTAACCTCATTGAAATTTGTATCACCTCTACTTTATTCACCTTTAAAGGGATATGCTATGAACAAATTGAAGGTACAACTATGGGATCATCCTTATTCCCCATAGCTACTAATATTTGTATGAAATTTTTTGAGACTTTAGCCTTAAGCATATTTCACCTCAAACCAAAGTTTTGGTTTAGATTTATTGATGACGCGTTCATTGTCTAGACTCATGACCATCCCTCTCTAATCTCATTCCTTAACCATCTTAAAATAATTTTCCCTCATATCCGATTTACTCTGGAAATACAAAAAGACAACTCTCTTCCCTTTTCCAATGTTCTTGTCTCTCATATTCTTGATGTCTCTCTTACCCACCAAGTTTATAGGAAGAAGACTCATATAGATAGATACCTTCATTCCCAATCCCATCATCATCCAACACAAAAATCCGTTGTTCTAAAAATTTTGATTACTTGGGCCATCCTAATCTTTGTTCCCCAATTCCCCATGAAAGAAAAAGTCCACCTAACTAAATCCATTATGTCAAATGGTTACTCCATTTCTCAAATCAAGAAATCCTTTTGCTCAACCTGTAATCTCATATAAAATAAAAACCCTCCTCATATTCCTAGCTCTTATGTCTTTTCCTTACATCTAGGGCACTACCGATCACATTTCAATTTTTTTGGTTAAAAAGAATATTAAAACCATTTTCAAACCCTATAAAACCCTTAATGAATTGTTTAGAACTACTAAGGATAAATCTGACCCAATGCTTGGCCTAGGAGTTTACAAATTTCATTTTTCCTATGACAAATCATACATTGGTCAAACTGGTAGATCTTTTAAAACATGTCTCAAAGAACATATTGTTGACACAACCCACAATATTATCTCTAAATTAGTTGTTGCTAAACAATTTCAAATTTGAACACCTAATTTTCTTTGACCAAACCAAAATCCTGGCTTCAACACCTTATCACTCATCTCACGTCATTCAAGATGAATTGGAAATTGATAACCATCCCAATAATTGTAATCATGATGGTGGCTACAAACTTAGTCAATCTTAAAATCCTAACATTCATCACCTAGTTCATCAAACCCAAATTGTTTAATTTGGTTTTAATTTCCTTTCTTGCATTCCCCTTTACCCTCCTTTTCCTTTGTCTTTCTTGACCCTCCTAATCCTTTTAATATATTTACGTTATTTTTTCTTTTTCCTCTTTTAACCCCTATTCCTTATTTTATTTATTTTTTCGAAATCAAACTCCCCCATTTTATTGATCATTTCATGAAAGCATTGAATAATTGATTAATCCTATTGTTATATCCTTTAACATTTATTCATAATGTATATCTTTCTATTTGAATCTTCTCTTTACCTCTTCTCGATGGTCATATATTTATTGTTTATTTTATTAACGTGTTGAATAATTAATTAATTTTAACATTATATCATTTATTTTTTTTACGTTTATTCATAATTACTATCTTATTATTTTACTTTACCTGTTCTCAATAGTTAGATCTTATCATTTTTCTTTTAAAAGCTATGCCTTAGCACTATTTTCTAACATCATAAGTTGCATCTGTCTTTATTGATGGATGAACTGTCCACTCGAAACATTGATCGTTTCAAAACTTCTTACACAATTTATATCCATAAATCTCAAAAAACAAAGTAAATTATAAAATAATTTAAAATAATTTTATAATATTTATATTCATATGGAAATGTTGTTATTTTTAAATCTTTTTTATTTTATTATATATATATATATATATATATATATATATATATATATATATAATTTTGTTTGTATTTATGTTAATTTAAAATAGTTGTTGTTATTCTAAAGCCCTATTAAAATAGTTGTTGTTATTCTAAGCCCTATATTTTTAAAAGTGATATATAATAATACTTAAGTATTATTCAGGTAATTGTTGGGTTGTTATATTATTTGCGGTGAAAATCGAGTTGAGGTAGTTCAATTGATGGTCGAATGTCAAGGTAGATCAACAACAAGTCAAAGGTTGAGGAGTCGAACGAGCAAAGTCAAAGTCGAAGATATCGACGACAAGTTCAACCGACAAGAGGTCGAAGTGTGGATGTGAGACGACTGACTAGAGATTGAATGAAGGACGACTGGTAACCTGTCTTAGAAGTTGAATAGTAAGAGAATCTCGAGATTTGCAGGATTTGTAGCCAATGATATGCATAGATCTGTAACTGTTTTTAGGCACCAATATTTAGGGTTTTTCCTGTTGTAAAGCCTATAAAGAAGCATGTTGTAATGTCGTAAAGGCTAATGAATGAATTGTGTAATACACTTATGCAGGTTAATGCATGTGTAGGTATAGGTTGTTGGTCATGCATATGTAAGCCGATTTGGCTACAGGGTTGTTCTTGCATAGGCAAGAGGGTATGATGTCGATTATGTCTTAGGTGTGGATCAAGATTAGGCATGTAACCTTTTATTCATATTGAATAAGACAACAAGAGAGAAGAACACTCAAAGGAATAATGGTTTCTCCTAGTTAAGGGTTCCATGGTAAAATATCGTGTAATGTGTGATTGCTTGTGTCATTTATGTTCTTGATTAAATTATTCTTCTCTTCTGCTATGATTAGTGTGGAAGTGCCCTACATTTACTGACATGTGATATCAGATCTTAGGTTTTCCCTGACTAGTGAGTGATCAGAGCAGTGTTATGGTTTAGCGAGTATATCAGATCTTGATTTTCCAATATTGAATATCAAAACTAAGCCCTAGGGATAGTAAGAGTCGTAAGTCATAAATTGTGTTAAAGATCATGGTAAAGAATGGTGAGCAGTTCCAGAATAGAGATAGAAAAATTCAATGGCCAAAATTTTGAGCTTTGGAAGCTTAAAATGGAAGATCTTCTTGTGGATCGAGAACAATGGACAATGGTCTGTCCAGGTACCCAGTCGACAAGCATGTCGACGAAAGAATGGGAGAAAATATAAAGAAGAGAAAGAAGTACGATTCGACTTTGTCTTGCAGATTCGGTGCTGCTGAATGTCTTGGGTGAATATTCAGCCAAGAAACTGTGGGACAAGATGGGAAGCTTATACCAATCGAAATCTCTGGTAAATAAGTTGTTTCTCAGAAAGAAACTATCTCTTATGAGGATGAGTGATAACAGTTCGGTGACTGAGTATTTAAATGCATTTAACACCATGTTAATCCAATTATATTCTTTGGATATTAAGATCACTGATGAGGAGAAGTGTATCATCCTATTATGTTCTTTGCTAGACTCCTGGGATAGCTTAGTCATGGCTATTGGGAGTAGTACAACCACACTAGCGCTAGAGGACGTGGTTGCTTCTCTGTTGTTGGAAGAAATGAGAAGGAAGAACATGGAAGGATCGACCAAATATGCTTTGGTAGTGAGAGGTCGACCAATAGATAAAGATAAGGGTAGATTCTCTGGTAGAAAGTTCAATTCAAAGGGTAGATATAAATCCCTGGTTCAGTTGATGCGAAGATGCTGGAAATGCGGTAAAGTTGGGCATTACAAAAAGGATTGTACATCAAAGGCAACAAAAGTCAGTGATGGATTTGACGAGAAGTAGTCGACTGAGAGAAAAACAACCTCAGACAAGGGAGGTGATGTGTATATGGTGTCGACCAATACACAGTCAGATCAAGATGTTTGGTTGATCGACTCAGGAGAATCTTATCATATGAAACCACATAAAGAATGGTTATGTGAATATGAACGATATGATGGGGGTGATGTGTTCTTGGGGGACGACTCGACAACCAGAATTGTCAGACGGGGAAAAGTCTGACTGACACTACAAGATGGGAGGAAAAGAACCCTTCCAGGTGTGCTACACACTCCAGTTTTGGAAATAAACATGATATCTGCAAGCAATATGAGTGATGGAGGTGTGCATACTCTGTTTCAGAAGGATTTGTGCAAGATGGTCAGAGGTGTGATGGTCTTAATGAGAGGAGTTTGGATTTGCATCCTGTACAAGCTATTAAGGAATGTCGATTCGACTGGATGCAACAACATCGTTGATCCTGAAATCGACTCAACCATGACTCAACCCGACTCGATGTCAACTCAACTCGACTCAACTTGAGTCAATTCGGTTCAAACCGACTCGACAAGACATGCTGAGATCGACCTGACCATGTTATGGCACAATGGGATGGGACACATTGGAGAAAAATGACTTCCAGCTATGAAAAACAAAGGTATGGTCAAAGCTTTTCCTGAATGTGGTTTAGAAGTCGACTTTTGTGAAAATTACATATATAGAAAACAAAGTCGGGTGAGGTTCCCATCTAGAGTGACAAGGGAAAATGAGATTCTAGGACTGGTGCATAGTGATGTGTTTGTCCCGGTTATAGTGCCTTCACTTGGTAGATCCCTATATTATGTCTCCTTCATAGATGATTTTCTAGGAAGACATGGATATATTTCCTGAGGAAGAAATTGGAGGTTTTGGAGAGATTTAAGGAGTTTAAAGATCTTGTGGAAAACCAGACAGAGAAGAGGATTAAAGTGTTGAGGACAATGATGGTGAATTATGTGGAAAGGAATTTGATCAGTTCTGTAAGAAGTGTGCCATATCATGCCAAAATACCACACCATATAGCCCACAACAAAATGGAGTTCCCGAGAGAATGAACAAAACGTTGATGGATAAGGTGAGGTGCATGCTCAGTGGTGCTAGGCTCGCACAAGAATTCTGGGCGGAGGCAGTCTAGACTGCAAGATATTTGGTGAATATGTCTCCTTCATTGACGCTAGTCGACACGACTCCAAATGAGGTATGGTATAGTAAGAAGACTTTGGTGACACATCTCAAAGTATTTGGATGTGATGCATTTGTGCATGTTCCTAAGGAAAAGAGGAGCAAGTTGGACAAGAAGGCAGTCAAATGTATTTTCATCGGATATAAAGAAGGGATAAAAGGATATAAGCTCTGGGATCCTACATGAAGAAGAACAATGTACAGTCGAGATGTTCTCTTTAGAGAAGTTGGAGGTAAGTCCAAGTATGAGGAAGTTGTTCAGACCAATAATAATACTGATAGGGTGCGGTTTGAACTAAGGAATGAAGAAGATGATTCAGATGAGTCGAATAAATCTGAGGAAGAGGTGGAAAAACGGACTTCGGTGGTAAGGAGGTCAGAAAGAATAAGAAAAACAGTTGAAAGGTATAGTCCATCCGAATTTCGTTCTGCATTTGTGGCAACTACCATCAACGATGAGCCCAAGTCGGTCGGTGAGGCAGTCGACTCGACAAAGGGTAAACTCTGGAAGGACGCCATGGTCGAAGAGATGGAATCCTTGTACAATAATGAGACATGGTATTTAGTCAAGTTACCTAGTGAAAGGAAGCCCATAGGTAGCAAGTGGGTGTTCAAGAAGAAGATGAATGTCACAGGTCAAGTCGAGAAATTCAAAGCTCGACTTGTAGCGAAAGGTTATTCCCAAGTCGAGGGAGTCGACTTCGGTGAAATTTTTTCCCCTGTTGCAAAATTAACCTCTATTAGAGCACTAATGTCTCTAGCTGCAACATTCAATCTGGAGATAGAACAGATGGATGTGAAGACAACGTTCCTACATGGGGACCTAGAAGAATAAATATACATGAAAGAACTTGAAGGATTTGTAGTAAAGGGAAAACAAGAGTTGGTGTGCAAACTCAACAGATCCCTTTATGGTCTAAAACATACGCCAATGATGTGGTACCAAAAGTTTGACAGTTACATCCTTAGTTTGGGATTTGTGATAAGCAAAGTTGATCATTGCATATATTCTAAGGAAGAAGGTGTGAGTTTCATATATGTAGTTATGTATGTTGATGACATGTTGCTTATTGGAAACAACATGGATGCAATAAAGGAGGTGAAGAAGTAACTATCCTTCAAGTTTGACATGAAGGATCTCGTTGCAGCTAACTTCATTATGGGAATGGAGATTAAGAGAGATCGAGCCACTAGAAAGCTCTGGTTGAATCAAACGAAGTATATTGAAACAATTCTGAAATGAATCAATACGTAGGATTACAAACCAGTGAAGGCACAAATTATTGTGGGAGCAAGGCTTTCTGTTGAGCATTGTCCAAAGACATAAGAAGAGATAGAGGACATGGCACATTTCCCTATTCAAGTGCTATTGGTAGTCTAATGTATGCGATGGTCTGCAATTGACTAGACATTTCCTATGTAGTGGGAGTGTTGAGCAGGTACATGTTGAAAGGAGAACTGGACAATTGTCAAAAGAGTATTCAGGTATTTGTGTGGCACAAAGGACTATGTTATATGCTACCAAGGAAAACCTGGAGGTGATAGTGGTAAAGTAAATGTACATGGCTTTGTCAATGCTGACTGGGCTGGAGATCTGGATCGGTGGAGGTCGAACAACAGATATGTCTTCAAGATGTTCGATGGAGCAATAAGCTAGATGAGTAAGCGACATGCGGTCGTAGCCTTGTCAACAACAAAAGCTAAATACATGGCGGCCACTCATGGAAGCAATGAAGCAGTTTGGCTTCAAAGATTGTGTTTAGGAATCGGGTTTGAGGAGAAAGCTATGAAGGTAAGTTGCAATAGTCAAAGCACAATATTTCTTGCAAAGAACCCTACTTATCATTCAAAGACTAAGAACATGGATGTACAATACCATTTCGTAAGAGATATGGTGGAGAGTAACAAGGTGCTACTGGAGAAAGTAGACACATTGGAAAACATAGCAGACTCGTTGACCAAGTCTGTGAATGTTGTGAATTTCTCTAGGTGCAGAGAGGCAATGGGAATGGCTTCCCTGGGTTTGTGAACGAAAGTTCAGGAATATCATGTTTCAGTAAAGAAGACAACAAGTGGAAAAATGTTGGGTTGTTATATTCTTTGCGGTGAAAGTCGAGTCGAGGTAGATCGACTTACGGTCGAAGGTCGAGGTGGATCGACAACAAGTAGAAGGTCGAGGATTCGACTGGGAAAAGTCGAAGTTGAAGATATCGATGGCAAAGTCAACCAACAAGAGGTCGAAGTGCGGGCGTGAGACGACCGACTAGAGACCGAATGAAGGCCGACTGGCAGTTGACTGGTAACTCGACTTGGAAGTCGACTAGTAACAGAATCCCGACATTTGCGATATTTGTAGCCAATGATATGCACATATATGTAACCTCTTTTGGGGGCCAATATTTAGGGGTTTTCATGTTATAAAGCCTATAAAGAGGCGTGTTGTAAGGTCATAAAGGCTAATGAATGAATCATGTAATACACTTATGTAGGTTAATGCATGTGTAGGTATAGGTTGTTGGTCATGCATATGTGAGCCGATTTGGCTATAGGGTTTCTCTTGCACCTGAAAGAGGGTATGATGTTGATTGTGTCTTAGGTGTGGACCAAGGTTAGGCATGTAACCTTTTATTTAGATTGAATAAGACAACAAGAGAGAAGAATGCTCAAAGGAATGTTGGTTTCTCTCGGTTAAGGGTTCCAGGGTAAAATATTGTGTATAATGTGATTGTTTGTGCCATTTATGTTCTTGATTAAATTCTTCTTCTCTTCTGCTAGGATTAGTGCAGAGTACCCTGCATTTCCTGACAATAACACCATCTTTATTATATTAAGTTGTGAATACACATCATAATGTCAATATAATAATTAAATTTTATTTATTTATTATTATTTTTTTATACTGGGGGAATCAACAACTCACGGTTCTCGTACTCGCGTGACATAGGGTTGATACCCATCCGCTACCACTATAACCCCAGGTGCTCCACGCAGCCCGCAAAAATGGAGCACAAGTAAATAGAGGCGAGAATCGAACTTAAGACCTCCTTTTTACAAATTTCCTTCCATTTAAACATCACTTGCCAATCGATCTACACCCCTACGAACTATTTTATTTATTAAATTTAATGTGTTTTTAAATTGCATATATAATAACATGATGAATTATTTTTAAATTTTCTTATTTTAATTTTATATTTAAAAAAATTATAGATATATTTAATTAAAATTTAAAATAATAATAATAATAATGTCATAACTAAGCTAAACATCACATTAGTGTATGAGATCCCTCGTTTACTTGACAAGAAACCCATCCACATATAACATAATCTATAAAAACTAATTTAAAATAAATAAATAAAAAAACTTAAAAAAAAATAATTCAAATAATTCAAAACGTGATAAGCCGGAGCAACTTAAAAGCGTGATGCTTAAGGAACATCTTATTTGTAATAATGTATGCATTGAATTCAAGTCGCAATTTCAATAATATGTAACAAAGGATGTTGACCTTGTCGGATAGTATTGTTCCCCCTAGTAGGCACAAAAAACAAATTTAAACACAAGTTGCCTTATACGTCAATATCATATGACTTTTTTTGTCTTATTTTTAAAATCTAATATAAATAACATTTGATCCCATGATCATTGTTGAATATCTTATTATGTTATTGAAATTCTAAATTCTAATAAATGGAAGAGTTTTTAATTAAAATATTTTATAAGTTCATAATATTTATACTATTTAAAAAAGTAATTTAATCAAATTATATTAAATTAACAAAATAAAAATTAACATATATATATTAAAAATAAAAATTATTTTTAAAATAATACAATAATAATAAATAAATCAAAATTTTAAATCTTTATAAACTTAAAAAAAAACAACAATAAATCAAAATTTTAAATTTTTGAAAAAACAACAATGAAAATGGTATAATATGAATCATGATATACTTTGTTTATGGAATATTACAAGTTTTTCACTAATTGACTTGGTTGTAAGTTTGTTTGATAGATTTAATTTCTACATGTATTGTTGAGCGATCTATGAATGTTATTTGTGTGTTGTTCCATAACATGGAACAAAACAAATATTATATTCAAAGTCATATGAATGTATTCTCATTTTAGAGTGCAAAATTTGAGGAAATGTTTGCATCTTGAGAGATTTGATCCCTCTCGGATATGGAGTTAAGATGTATTTAGGTTGTTATTAGTCTTGGGCAGTCACACAAAATTTGTAGATCATAAACATTATGTATATGTATATGTCTAAGATTAATTTGATCATTTGAATTTTACTCACTTTCCTTGGTTGGTTGAAAGTATAGAGAGTATTATTGAGAATGATCAATGTCAATCTATCTTCTTCAGTTTTTATTATAGTGAAACAATTTGTAGATGATCACAATTATGTATATGTATATGTCTAAGATTAATCCGATCATTCAAAATTTACTCACTTTCCCCAGTTGGTTGAAATTATAGAGAGTATTATCAAGAAAGATCAACGCCAATTTATCACATTCAATTTTTATTATAGTGACACAATTTGTAGATGATAAACATTGTGTATATGTATATGTCTAAGATTAATTTGAAATTTACTCATTTTTCTCAATTGGTTGAAAGTATAGAGAGTATTATCAAGAATGATCAATGTCAATCTATCTTCTTTAGTTTTTAGTATAGTAACACAATTTGTAGATGATCATAATTATGTATATGTATATGTCTGGGATGAATCAAATTACTTTAAATTTACTCAGTTTATTCAGTTTGTTGAGAACATAGAGAGTATTATTCAAAAGTATTTGATATTCATGATAATCTCCATTGTGATATTCATATGCAATGCTTTAATAATGGCATTGCATTAATCTATGTCACATGGATAAAATTTCAAACCAATTTCAAAAATAATTTTCATTCTAATAATATTTGTCCCGATGATTTCCTTGTTGGTATGATAATCTCCATTCGAATATCCACATGCATTGTCATAGGGATATATCAAATAGATACCCTTGTGTTAAATATCTTAATATGAGGTGCACGATTGCAATCGTAGCGTTGTATGGAAGAAAGGAAATATTGAAATCAATGCAACACACACCAAATATGACATTGAAAGACTAAAATAAATAAAAGTAGTTCATATAAATACCACAATATATAAAAACCCAATGTAAAATTGGCATACATTGAAATCAGTGCACCCCATTAGTCTAATTACACTAAATTTAATGCATTTACTTCAACCTATATTAACCTACATGATACGTCACCCTACTTTAGTCAATCAAATCTCTACACATGGATTAGAAATTGACATGCACACTAAAATCAATGCATCTAGTAACTATAATTACATGAAAACAACTTCTTAAAATATTTTTCAATTTGTTATCCTTGTTCTAAGAAATTAATTTTGTATAACCAAGGCTCCTCTTATTCTAAGTTGATTAGTATTCAAACTTATTCAAAAACATTTGATATTCATGATAATCTCTGTTTTGATATTCATACACATCTAATTACACTAAAATTAATGCATCTACTTCAACCTATATTAACCTAACAATATTCAAAAGTATTCAAAAGTATCTTATATTCATGGTAATCTCAATTCTAATATTCATACACATCTAGTTAATCTAATTACACTGAAATTAATGAATCTACTTCAACCTATATTAATCTAATTTTGTATCACTAAGAATCCTTTCCCTCACTACTACTCTCTCTCTATATTTTTGACCCTCTCTCTCTATCCCCTATTCACCCCCCCCTCTCTCTCTCTCCTACATTTAACCCTCTCTCCCCCTCACTCTCTTTCACTCCCTCCCAACCTCTATCTCTCTCTCTCTCTCTCTCTCTCTCACTCTCACTCTCACTCACCCTCTCTCTCTCTCTCCCCCTCTCTCACTCTACCCTTGTATACATCCCTCCTTATATCTTTCCCTCTCTCTTCAACCTCTTTCCCTCTCTCACTTTCTAACTCACTTTCTATCTCCCTCTCCCTCTTTCTCTCCCCCATATGCCCCTCTCTACCCATCTCCATCTTTCCCTTTGTCTCTCCCCCACCATTTCCACACTCTCTCTACCTCTTTTTATCCTTCCTTCCCCCAA
>SNQJ01S0000460.1:465381-487347 GCA_010110895.2 Picea sitchensis
TTTGTAATTCTTTTCTTTAATTATCTTCAGGGCCTACATGTACTTCCTTCTTCAATTCACTTTGTCATCTTCAAAAATTCATTTCTCCTCAACCATGAGGATCCACGTGATGTACCACATACCACCAGAAACAACATGATGTAGACTATCCATCCATGGGTGTTGTATCTGCATGTGCATTTTCCTTCATGTTCAAATACCTTCATCAATATTGCGGTCCAAAACCCATGACTAGGGTTGACATCAATGACAACAACCAATCTTCCAACACCCATATACTATATATGAACAAGCCTATTGTGCCTAGGTATTTTCCCCTTGAGCATTTTTGCAGCTTTACAAATCCGTGATTTCTAGGGGCTTCCAATGGCCAAATTCTTGATTTTCCACTTGTAAAATTCAGCCCAGAGGTAGTTCAAGCCTGTTCCCCTCTCATGGAGTCATGGCCAACTGATTTCAACCTGGATGTTCCACTTGTCTCTCAGCAATAAATATAAAAATATTTGTTTCTTACAAGTGTCATAGTCAAAGAGTTGGCTGGGAAAATAAAATCTTTGCCCAACAATCATAATAATAAATTACCATTAATTAAATTCCAAATTCAGAATTGCCATAAATGGCAATAATTTTCCAATTTCCAATTAACCAAAAACAAAAATAAATTCCTAAGTATTTTCAGACTTCAATAATAATTTATTTTTGGGGATATTACAGTGGTGGGGCAGGTTTCCACTGTTGGCAACCTCAGCACTAGTGCTACTGATATTTATTGTATTTTCTATTTATAAAAGGTAATATAATAGCTAGCTTACAAAAATAAATATGAATAGAGATTACATATAAATGTACAAAAAATTCTACCTCATAGAGACCATGATAGTATTTGGGCGTCTAGGACTCAAAAACCAAAAATAGTTCTTGTTCTTGTGAAGAAACCAGGCCTTAAGCACTTTAAACATAGGATGTCTGATAAGATTATGATTGTTTGTACTGATATCCAAGGAACTAAGAGCCTAGATAGCATAACAACATGAAAAGAAAACATAACCAGAAATCAATTAGCATTTGGAACTTGAGAGCCAATGAGGTCCACCACCTCACATCCAACAGGTGATTTGGAGCATTCGGCCTTTGCATAATTTCACTCAGGGGGGACGAAATTTCCTCCATGGTGGTTTTCTATCCATGTGACTACCTCAACCACATATGCAGTCTGAATCTCTAGTGCTTCTTGCCTATTTTCCAGCCGTCTGAAATCTTGCTCCTTGGGGAGTATTCCCATGGCCACCAATGTCTTGGTTTGCCAATACAATTGTAGGGTCTTGTAGAATTTTGAGTTACGTGTCCGAGAGCAACCCATATTTGGAATTAAGCTGCAAATCTGATCCTCGACCTCCTCGTCATCATGGAATTATCTGAGTTGGAAAACCTCCTCTTCCAGCTCTGTCATTTTTACTTTGTCTGTCTCTAGAATGTATTCTTCATATGATTCGACCGCTTTCATTGCTTCCTTCATAGAAAGAGATGGATGAGTAGTGTGAGGGTGAGGGGATTGAGTAGAGTGAGGATGAGAGGGTCCTCTACCTCGAGGGGCCATGGCGAGGCAAACATAGATGTGAGAAGGGTTGACGAAAAAGATGTTATGATGAAATTGGTAGAAGATGTGGAGAACTAGAAGCTTAACCAAGAACAAGCTAGAGACCTCAACTTTTTCCAGTCAAGGCTACCACTTTATAGAAAAAATGGACTCTCGCTCAACCTCCAGAAACTTTGCATTGATGTTCGAATGAGGGAGCATCTTCATCATAAGACAACAAGGGTTAATACTCGACATAAGACGAACACTATTATCATTTATGAAGTTGTGTATATGTATGGGTGCATGTGTTCCTATTCCTAAAGTGCACACACTATTTTAATTTCAATTTTTTTAGGAACGTGTGCGCATTCTTGAACATATGTTTCTCAGGAACGTGCACACATTCTTGAGAATGCGCACACATTCCTCAAAGTGTGCCTATGTGGCTCACTAAGTGGAGGTTCATCTACTTCAACCTATATTAAACTAATAATATTCATAAGTATTTGATATTCACTATAATTTCCATTATGATATTCATATGAATCTAGTTAATCTATTACAGTGAAATTAATACATCTGCTTGCTATAAGAAATTATTAGGTTAATCTAAGTTTAGGTTACTCAGAGCCCTTAATAAATTAAGTTTATGTTAACTAAAGGATCATTACAGTTTAATGTGAATTTTCCCTAAATTTTAAGTTTACGGCCTTTAATAGAATTTGAGGCCTCAATTAAGTTTAGGTTTTGCACATAATTTTGATCATCAAAATGTCGAAGTCGGCAAAAAGAAGACTTACAAGAATTCATGAATCCTTGAACCTTGAGCTAAAAAAATAGAGTTAAAACATTCATTGATTGCTGCAACTATCAATAAAAAGTCTAATAGATAAACTACTCAGAAAATAATAAATGGAATTTGTGTCCCATTAATGGTGGAAATGCGTGTCATGTGAACAAAATTGAGACCATAAACAATGGGAAAGTGATATCCACCTATCCATTTCTCAATCATACTAAATACTTTGTCTCCATGCTTCATCCATGCCTAGAGTCTAGAACCTACAATGCATGCCCCTGGTATTTCTCAACATCCCTCCACCAACCGTTGATGGGCGATTAAATCTGGAATCTTCTTGACGGGGCGACCATGGATGAACCAGGCAACAAACATTACCTGCAACACTCCACTCTGAAACAACAATACCATCCTGGATAACTTGCCTCTCTTCGTGCGTCTCCTCCCCCCTTTACTCACTTCCCACTGCGCACATCTCCCTCCCAACATTAGATTGAACACTATGTACCACTCCTCACAACTTTAACTCTCTGCCATACACTATCAATCTTCCAATAGATTAACACTACCTCGATTACCTCGATCCATACAATGCTAGAGAATGAAGTCAATGTGCTAGTGGGCGCTGTTGACGAGGCCCTCTGGAATAGTGAGGGCCTTTTATCCATGACAAACACACTAGCATCAGGAGCTCATTCTATGACTGGGACCTCGCATTTTTGTCCCACATCCACTGACCCCCAGACACCCTCTTTCCCTCACTCTTCCTACTAACCACCTCCTTCGAAATCTATTTCTACTGAACCCATTGTTCCTACAGCCTTTGATACAAAACTGCCTCACCAGATTTCATCCCTCAACACATCCCAAGATGACACCAGACCTATCCCCCCACTCCTACCTACCCCCACTCTCCCACTTGCCCCCTATAGTGATTTATCTCTAGTAGCTCAGAGGAGACCAAAGTGTCTGACTTCACACTATCGACCGATGGGTTTTAGTCATTTAGGATCTCAAAAACCACAAACTAGAACCTGAACTTTAAAAAAAACAAAAAGAAAAATGGTGATAGGGGATGACATCAGATTAGAGGACTCTGTCTCCCTCAATCTCTGTGCATTAGTGGGAAATATCTCCTATAAGAAACTTTGTCGATTCGAACTCACCCCTTGGGTGCACTCAACCTGGTGGCCATTGCTGGGATATGACCTAGAAATCACTCATCTGACTCGTGGATGACATTGTTTTCACTTCAAATAACCAAATGACTCCTCATACATTATTGAGCACCTCTGGACACTAGACGGAGGTAGCCTCATGCTCAAACGATGGAGTACCAGCTTCAACCCTTCACTGAACTACTTCAGACACAGACATTTCTGGTTCCTCCTTCCAGGACTCCCATTACACTTCTAGAACCAAAAATATCTGGAGTCCATTGGAAACACTTTGGGTCGCTACATTTGTGTGGAGAAACAATCCCTTCAAAGCTTAGATATGAAATTGGCAAAAGTCACGGTGGAGATATATATCCATGACAGATTCTTAGAGACTATAGACATCGAATTGAGAGGCCATCTCATCAGACAAAAGCTAGACTATATTGGCATCCCCTTCAGATGCACACTCTGCAGGAAAACAAGACACCTCATAAAGCCCTGCACATGACATTTTGAAGAGGAACAAGATGAGGAAACCATGCTCGACCTGGCCAACATGATGGACTCTCCATCTGAAAATACACACCCCTTATTTCCGAACATTCCAACCTCTGAAGACACAATTGATACTGGAACAATCACTGGTAAGCTTAACCACATTTTCCCTCCTCTTTTTAACTCACTTACTTCTTGGGAATTAAGTCACCTAGATACGACCACTTCTCGGCTGCCTCTTTCCCTCTCACCTGTTTCCAACCACCCTTCAACTTCACACCGCCCAGATACCCCCCTACAACAACACTCTACCTACAACCCCATTTTTCACCCCTCCTCCTTTTTGTTTCCCCCACAATCCACCATCTACACAGAACACCCCCCTACACTTCCCCCGCAAGACATTCATGCTCCACCTTCTTCACCTCCTATGATTCCCACCACAATCACCCATATAACTCCTGCACCCTCCATCACGAACTCATCTCTAGAAACTCTTACTAATCCTATCCCACACAGCTCATCCAACACAACCTCTGTCCACTCGACTTTAGCCAATACCAGGGCCTCCACGTCAAAGATAAACACCACCAACTTTCCCCCTATTACTTCTTTGGAGTCTGAGCACCAAGACTCTGTTCCCACTGCCCAAGGCTCTTTACATTTCCTGCCTGGTTTCATTCAAACCCAGCCAGGGGAAAATACAATCACTGACTTGCTGGATTCATTAATCCCATCTTATAAAGCTGTCCTCTCACCCATCCCTCTGGCTGCTTACCTAGGGAAATTGATTCACAAGACACACACTGAGGCAGGGACTTCAGATCAGTCAAGAACTACTGAATCGACACAAGAACAAGAACACACTTGGTCCAGAGGCTTTGGATATGTTCACTCGCCTATAAAACGAGAAGTTCTCGATGTAAGGAGGGGCATAACACATCTTCCAACACTGATTCTCCTTCATAAAAAACTGATATTGGGGTGCTTAGAGGCATTAAATCCCTAGCGTGTGCCAAATAAAGATCATTCTCTCCCTTAATATCAGAGGGGTAGGAGGGCCCCTTAAAACCTCCACTTTCAGACGTCTTCTCACTTGACACCCCCCAGACATCATTTTCTTATAGGAAACTTTGGTAGATGGGCAGAAAGCCAGGTTTTTCCTCAATAAGTTCTACCCGGATTGGATTACTTGCCCTGTCAATTCATTGGGTAACTTAGGAGGTCTTGCTGCTGCGTGGGACTCCACAAATTTTGATCTAGCACCCTTCCTGTGCTGTGGAGGGATTCTTCTCACCAAAACTTGCAAATGGAACAACAAGCCGATTAATTTCCTCAACATTTATGGCCCTTGTCTGCACAGGAAATACTTTTGGAACAAAGTGGAACTACATGGACTACTTGACATTCAAAATCTGATCATCATCGGTGATTTAAACTTTACTACCAATCTCAGTGAAGTGTGGGGTGCCTCTGCGGCCAATGACCCACTGGCCGATTTCTTCACCGATCTCTTTCTGTCACATGATCTGATCGACTTACAACCAGACACCCTAGCTCCTTCCCGACGTAATGGCCGAGTGGGTCCTGCGTCCATTTCTAAATGTCTTGACCGTTTTTATATATCTGAAGGTCTGATTGCATTAGACAATCAGATTAGAACATGGGTGGACACTCCCTTCTTTTTCGACCACACCCCGACATACCTACAATTTGGCATTTCAACAGTTCGTTTCCATACACCATTCAAGCTAAAATTGTGTTGGCTTTTAGAGGAAGGTTTTAATGCTATTGTAACTGCTGTGTGGAATGATTTAAAGTTCAAAAGTGAAACAAGAATAAAACAAGGTATATCTTGGAAACTAAAACAACTCAAAACGTAAGTAAAAATATGGGCCTCACACCACAGGCGCTTTGCTGCTCATCGATTACATGTTCTGGAGGTTAGCATAAAGGATCTACAACAAATCGAGCTCTTGGATGGGCCTGATGGGTACATACAACAACAATTAAAAGATTATGAATATGAGAGAAACAAATTATTGCTTGCCAATGAAGCCCTTTGGCACCAACGTTGTAGAATAAAATGGGTTCAATGTGGCGACCTAAATAAAAAGTTCTTCCATAAATTTGCAAGAAACTCTAGAAACAATAAACATATCTGCGACATATTGGATGACTCAGGAATATTACACAATGGACAACAAGCTATAAAGGAGGCAACCACACATTTTCATAAAGATCTCTATGCGGAAAAATCACAAATAACACTTCAGGAGCATGTGGATGTAGCCCAGATTTTCCCCAAATCGGTCAACTTAGAGGACACAACTTTCCTGGACAACCCCTGCACATTACAAGAAATCCAGATTGCATTAAAATATTTTTCTCTGGACAAAAGCCCATGCCCCGATGGTTGGACCATGGAGTTCTATCTACACTTTTTTGACTTGGTGGGGACATATCTCCTAGAACTTATTGAAGATTCAAGATTACATGGTAATATCACTGGGGCAATAAACTCCACATTTTTTACCCTTATACCAAAAGAAAATCATCCGACAACCTTTGGTGACTTTCGTCCGATTGCACTCTACAATCTCTGCTACAAGCTAATTTCAAAGATAATTGCAAACATGATCAAACCTATTCTCTTGCGTACCTTGTCAGTTGAACAACTTGGGTTCTTAAAGGGTCGAAAAATAATTGATGTTGTTGGCTCCACTGAAGAATTTTTACACAACATAAAGAAAAAAAACACTCACACCCTCATAATCAAGATTGATCTTAAAAAGGCTTTTGACTACTTAAGCTGAGATTTTCTCAGATTGATCTTAATCAAGTTTGGTTTCCGAAAAAACATCCTAAATTGGATTATGAGCTATGTTACTAGTGCAAACTTTGTAGTGCTCATAAATGGAGAACCCTCTACTTTCTTCCACAGCGACAGAGGCCTCCGACAGGGCTGCCCACTATCTCCTCTCCTATTCATACTGGTCATGGAAGGACTAAGTCTTCTTCTAAAAAAAATCCAAGCAGAGGGTAGGATCACTGGGATAAAAGTCTCAAGATTAGTAAAAATCCTTCACCTCTTCTTTGTCAATGATGTACTTATATTGACAAACACCAACTTGACTGAATGGAGGGAAATCTCCAAAATCTTCAATATATTCTGTTCTGCCTCGGGCCTTCAAGTAAACTGGACCAAGTCAACATTCCACTTCGCCAATATAACTGCCTAAAACTTGGAACAACTAAAGACCATCTTTCCACACTCATTTTTCCACCTCTCCACTGACTTCAAGTACCTTGGATACTATGTAAAGGCCGAACAATACACAACATTTGATTGGGATTGGTTAATTACAAAGGTGGAAAAAAGAGTGAGCCACTGGTGCAATAGATGGCTCACCATTGGAGGTTGCTTTACACTTATTAAATTTGTCCTTGAGGGCCAACCAATATACTGGATGGAACTTGCATCCATTCCCATCTTTGTTTTGGATAAACTCAGAGAACTCACCTACACGTTCATCTGGTCAGGAATGAAGGATAAACAAAAAATCCACCTCAGCGACTGGGAATCGATAGCCAAACCGAAATCAAAAGGCGACTGGGGGATCAGGAACATCTTCAAATTCAACCAAGCTCTCGCTGCAAGCTCACTTTGGCGTGCCTTAACCTCCAATGGTATTGGGAGTGCCATCATCAAGGAAAAATACATTCCTTTCACTTTTGTTGCAACCTGTTTTCAAGCTGGTCTTCCATGTGCTAGAAACATCTCTAGAACATGGAGAATCATCACCAAGTCAACGCATTGGATCACAAAATGGATTTGCTGGATTTCAGGATTCGACCACTCCATAATCGTTGGATTAGATCGCATCATCAGTCTTGGTAAATTTTCTATTCTCTCTCTAGAATTTATCTCACATTTAAATTCCAAAAACATATATTTCCTTTATCAAGCCTGCAACCCCAACGATTCTGGAATTCATTCATCAATTTGGAAAACCAACCGTGACTTAGAGCTCCCACCGAAATTGGCAACGGATTGGGACTGCTACTGTTCATAACTAAATCGCGCGGGCATTTTTCTCAATAATACAGAGGATCAAATGTTGTGGGATGGAGGAGACAACAAAAAAATTATTTCGGTTAAAATTTTATAAACAATGATTGCAAATGCAGAGTGGCCCATCAATATCACTAGCTGGCTCAACGATTTCTGGAAATGGAAACTCCCTCTTAAAATTAAGATCTTCACATGGCTCACATTGAACAAAAAAATCCCCACCTGGGACTTCCTATAGAAAAAAGGATGGACCGGACCGAATATATGTCAACTCTGCCTCTGGGGTGAAGAGACTGCAGACCATATATTCACTCATTTATTGTTCACTTGCTAAGTATGGGACAAAATAACTCAGGACAACAATTTAAATACAGATTGGACTGGTAGATCCACCTCCAATTGCTTAGACCATTGGACAACATCTGAAAAATACTACAAAAGTCTCCCTTTTTTGGTCAATTGGTACATCTGGCTGTCAACAAAATGCAAAATATTTGAAAATAAGAATCCATCCTCCAGTGCTATAGCTTACAAATCCCTGGGACTGTTCCATCTCTGGAAATACTTGTACTCGAACCCTGAAGGAAAAAAGATCTTAGTCAAGCCTCCTTCCACTATTGATCTTCCGACAGGGTGGTTTGACGGTGCATCACAACAAAATGGATCTTTGAGTGGTGCAGGGGGATTAATAAATCTCAGTCAAAACTCCATTTACAGGTGGACTCTCTGCTACGGCCCAGGCACCAACACAAGGGAAGAACTTCTGGGTGCCTGGGAAACCCTTCTCTTGGCTTCTAGGTTGAACATTGATAGCCTACATCTGATTGGAAATTCCAAAGTCATCATAGATTGGCTGAATCACTAGGGTAAATTACAAACCATCACACTCTTGGCCTGGAAAGATAGAATATGTGTGCTCATGTGTCAATTCAAGAAACTATCTTTCACACATACTTACGAGAGTATAATATGGAAGCGGATCATTTATCCAAAACTGCCCTACAGAGGAAAGCTGGTGTGCTCCATTTCAATCATTGGCTGGATGGCCATGAGGGCCCCACTCATACTATTCAGATTTTTTAGGATGAAAGCCTTGCATTGGTTGCAAACTTCAACAACATTTCCAACCACCTTCTCTCTATTTCTTTCATAAATCCTCTTCCTCCCCTCACAAGAACAATTGTATTCTCTTGACTGTCTTTAGCGCACAATCTCTTGTAAACCCATTTTGACACGCTTACACTTCTGCGGTGTGTTAGCTCTTTGACAGAAATCTCTCAATTTGTACTTGCTATGAGAACACATTATATTTTACATAATATAATTGAGGAGTTTTTCTAATGAGAAAAAACGTCACTCCTCCAAAAGTTTGGATTAAGAGTCAGGGTTCTTCTTGGCTTAGCTTAAGATTGTATCTATGCAATTTGGGTCGATTGTAAGATTGAACAACGAGATGCACATTAAAGGCTTACAAACCATGTCCGGCTTCTTGGCTTCTTATACACCTTACCATTCTGTTTGGGCACCTTTCATTTGCTGAATATAAAAATTTAATATTAATATAAATATGTTTTAAATTAAAAATAAAGATAAATTCTAAAAACATCTCACATCAAATACAATTTTTATTTTTATGTTGTGTTAAGTCAATGTTAAATATAAAATGTTTTTATTGTGATTTTTTATAATACGAAATTTTATATGAATTGAATTTCAAAATCAGATGGTATTAAACTAATGTTAAAATGTTTATTATAATTTTTTTATATGTATTAAATTTTATATTAATATAAAATTTAAATTAAAAAAAAATATTCCAACTTTAACATAGTTGTTTGAGATTTAAATTAAAAATAAAATAAAGTTAACTTTGTAAATTTAGAATTCACATAGTTATTTGAGGATATTCCACTCATTTTATTTTTTATTATTTTGGATCTTAATTTTACATTACAATGTAATTTCAGGCAAAATTACAATGTTAACAATGCTCCTAATTATTTGAGGTAAATTATTATTTTTAATTTCTATGGTATTAATGGCAAACATTTTGCTAATGCTTATATATATATAACAAACTTTGAGAAGGATCATAATAATTTCTAAATTTGTAAACCATTATTGTATGGATATTGGGTTCAACGTTTTTTGCCAGTTTTGCGACATGAAATAACCCTTTCTTGTGGATCCTAACTCAACGATTGTGGTGCGAGTTTTGGTTTAACGATACAACAAACGGTATGATAGCGAAAGGTCTCAGGGGGAGATTCTTGGACATTGGGTTCAACTCTTCCTTTGAGTTTTGCAACATGGGTCAACCCCCTCTCGTGGATCTTAACTCTGACGATTATGACAAAGACTAACGCCAGTGGGTTTTGATCTAACAACAATTGTAGTCCAAGATCTCCCTGTACTATTATATCAAAACCAACCTATTTATAATCACATTCATTGCACCTTGTAAGAAAACTAATGAACTAAATGTTGCAAGGTTTTCTCATAATACACCTATCCATCCAAAATAGATTTTAATGAACTAAATGCTGCAAGGTTTTCTCATAATACACATATCCATCAAAAATAGATTTTAAAGGAAGATTATATTTAAGTTATTTACATAATTTTGATCATTGGAATGCTGAAATCTATGGGAAATAGACATAAAAGAGAATTATGTACAACTTTACTCCTTCAATCAATAAGATAGATATTGCGAGAAGCTCTCTAAATCTACCCCATCTTCTCCCAACAATGGTAAATTATACTTGTTTTTAATTTTTTTGGGTTGTTATTGTGTGGTCCATGTTATTTTACCTTGGTTTCTATAACATTAAAAGTCTATGCTTTTGATTCCAGGAAACCAAATTCATTCCCGTAACATCAATTTTCACTTGGAAATAATGGAGGACTAGAGAGTTACATAAATGAACTCTACCTCCTATTTAATGTAGATCCTAATTTCAAGGTATTTGTTGTAACCAACTAAGTAGAGTCGTTTCCTATATTATGATGTAATCTATCCTCATTCAATAATAGAGATTGTGAGCACAGTCTCACCAGTGTTTGTTTCTCCAAATTCTAAGTTGGTATCAGAGTAGCGTTGGAGATCTAGCTCTCTGAGGCGAGATCCAAGAGAAAGATATCGAATTTGATTTGGAAAAATTACCAGCACCCCCCTATACAATGTTAGAGAGCGTCGATGCTCTCACACTTATGAAATTAAAAAATTCGGAGGACTCACGCTCCCCGTCTATCCATTTGAGAGCGCTATGGTGCTAGCGATCCCCCTCCCACTCACCAGGAGCGTTGCAAGCTCATACCCATGCTCCCGCTGCCACATTAATGGAGCGCTAACACTCCCCTTCACCAGTTCAAGGAGCGTCGACTGTTCTTTTGAGTTAAAGTGAGAGTTTCAAGCGTGAGTTTGTGGAGGAGATGATCATGTGAAGGTGATCCACGACTACGATATTACTATCAACTTCTTTGATGAATCACAAGCTTGTGAGGAGGGCCATGAGAAAAATCATATTTGGTGCATTTCTATATTGGTTGAAATTGCGTGGTAGAGTCTGATCTATGTGTAAAAGGGATAACACACTTCTTTTCTCATCATTTAAAAATTGGTGCCATGATTTAAATTGGTGAGTTAAATTTTTAGATCACTATATAAATCGTGAAGGAGTTAAATCATGAAGGAGTTATGAATGGATGAAGGATCATAAAGGTGGAGTTATGACTTAAAGGTGGATGTATGTGTATTAAAAAAAAAAGTTTCTTTTTAAGGAATTTATATTATTTTTATACATGAAGTGGTGTTAAGGTTTCCTTATATTTATTTTAAGAAAATTGAAAGTCGAGGTATAGTCAGATCGGTGGATCCGAAGGCAGAGTGACAGACTGCTCAAGAAAGGAGGAAATTGATGAAAGTTGCAGATTCTTGTTGATTCACCACCTTCAGGATTGAAGTGTTTCTAGTGATACAAGGATCCATTATCTCATTGGACGAGTAGACACTTGCAGAGATGGCGAATCTTCTGGAAGAGACATACCTCAACGAAGCCAAGAAGTTAGATGGATTGAATTTCATTAACTGGAAATTCAAAATGCAGACCCTGATGGAGGGCTATGGTGTCTGGACCATTGCGAAGGGAACTGAAGCAAAACCTAATGCGACTGTTGGTGCGACAACATCACAGATCCAATATTGGGAGAAGCGTGAAAACAAGGCTAAGGTATTGTTGCATATGTCTGTTAAAGATAACATAATTCCACATATTAGAGAAGCTAACACTTTTGCTGAAACGTGGACAACTCTTAAAGCTTTAAATGAAACTAGCAACACAAATCGTATTCTGTTCCTGAAAACTAAATTTCTAGGCATTAAGATGGATGGAAATGAATTTGATAGTTCCTTTTGGGTCGAATTAAAGAGGTGAAAGACAAGATAGGAAACAATGATAGGGGAAACAGTTTCCAGCACTGATCTTGTCACTATTACCTTAAATGGTATGCTAGAAGATTATCAGATGTTCATAACAGGTCTCGTAGCAAGGGAGAAACCTTCTACATTTGAAGAACTAATAGGCATTTTGCTGCAAGAGGAAGAGAGGCGCGGCAATTTGAAGCCTCAAAATTTAGATTTGGCACTGTGGTCAAATAAGAGATCCACGAAAGGGAGATCAGGAGAAAGAGGTAGAGGAGGCAGTTCATCGCAGAGACGACAATCTCCAAGGCTGAATCAAGTATTCCCTCTAACAAGAATGAGTCAAAGAGTTGTTTTTATTGTGGTCGACCTGAACATCTTATTAAAGACTGTCATAAGAAGAAGAGTGATGAGGCTAGGAATAAACCTAGAAAACATACAAGTCATTATGAAGAATAATATTCCAATCACGATCTCAGATTGTTTATTGCTAGTGATGATATTGATGAACCCCCGAATTTTGATTCACGGGATCTTAGACTGTTTGTGTCCAATGTTGCTTTATTTGCTGAAGCAGATGATAGTGATTCCTGGTTTGTGGATTCCGGAGCATCAGTACATATGACATGTAATAAGTTCTGGTACACTAATTTTAAAGAAACACAAAATGGAGCCAGCATATATCTTAGAGATGACCGTGCTCATCAAATCAAGGGATACAAAGACATTCCTATGACATTGCCGAATGGTACTATTTTTCACATTCACAATGTGGTGTATGTGCCCGGGATAAAGAAAAATTTGATCTTTGTGTCCACCATTATAGATCATAACTTGAAGGTTGAATTCTTCAAGAATTATTGCATAGTGAAGGATCTGCTGAACCAATTCAAAACTATTGCAATGGGAGTCAGAGCAGGAGGTCTATACAAACTTGATGTTACCAGCAAAGCACATCACGCACTGACTTCTGCAACTATGCCAATAGAGAGTCTTTGGCATCAAAGGTATGGCCACATCAATCATCCTGTTTTATTGTTATTACAAAAACAAAATATGGTTGGAGGACTTCCCATGTTAAAGAATGAGAATGTTGCTTGTGATGGATGTGCATTAGGAAAGATGCATAGAGATGAATTCCCCTCTAATCCTGATAGGAAAAAAAGAGATGTGTTAGATATTATTCTTACTAATGTTTGCGGGCCTATGCAGACTAGGTCTTTATGAGGTGCATTTTACTTTCTGTTATTTATTGATGATTGCACGAGATACACATGGGTTTATTTCCTTAGAAGAAAAAGTGATGTTTTCGAGTACTTTAAGGAATTCAGAACCATGGTGGAAAAACAAATAGGAAAATCCATCAAAATCCTCCACTAAGATCAAGGGGGAGGGTATAAATCAGGGGAATTCATCAAATATTGCAAAGATCATGGAATAGTACAACAGTTTATAGTACCCCACACTCCACAGCAGAATGAAGTGGCTGAAAGGAAAAAAATAATTCTAGTAGAGTGTGCACGCAGTATGATGAAAGGTAAGAATCTCTCGAATACATTTTGGGCTAAATCCATAAATACTACAGTTTATTTAAAGAACATAAGTCCAACAAGGTGTCTTGATAATATTACTCATTTCAAAGCCTTGTATGGTTCCAAACCTGCAGTTCATAATTTGAAAGTATTTGGGTGTAAGGATTTTGCACATATTCCAAAGGAGAATAGGAAGAAATTGGATGCTAAAGCTATTAAATGTATTTTCATAGGGTATTGTTATGAATTCAAAGCATACAAACTATTTGATCCTTCTACTCACAAAGTATTTGCGAGTAGAGATGTACTTTTTCATGAGCATGAAACATGAAATCATGACATCAACAGTCATGAGGAATGACATAGACTTCTTGATGAAGGAGTTAAAGAAGAGTAGCAACAACCATCACAATAGTAGCCACCACAAAAACAACCACAACCGTAGCGACAACAACAACAACAACAAGAAGGACTCAGTGACAGTGACATGGACACTTCAAGCAGTCAGAGTTCACCTAGTGGTGAAAACAGATATTCACAAAGTGGGGAGGAAAATAATCAGTTGAGAAGATCTTCACGACAGGTTTGGCTCCCTGAGAGGTATAGAGACTATGCCCTAATGAGTAGCATTTCAAATGTCATAGAACCCATGAATTTTTATGAAGCAAATGAACATGATGAATGGATAAATGCAATGGAAGAAGAATATGAATCTATAATGAAAAACAATACTTGGGAATTGACTAAATTGCCTAAACATAAAAATCCTATTGGATGCAAATGGATATAAAAGCCCAAATTTAAATCAGATGGTAGTATAGACAAATATAAGGCTAGACTGGTGGCAAAGGGGTATTCACAAACATAAGGTATTGATTATGCTGAAACATTTGCACCAATAGCTAAATTGAATACTATTAGATTGTTAATTGCTTTAGCTACAAAGTACCATTGGAAGCTACACCAATTAGATGTTAAATCTCCATTTTTGAATGGTGAGTTAAAGGAGGAGGTTTAGCTTACTCAACTTGAAGGGTTTGTGGAACATGGGCAAGAACACTTAGTGTGTAAGTTAAATAAAGCATTGTATGGACTAAAACATGCACCTAGGTCATGGTATGAGAAGATAGCCTCTTTCTTTATTTAACAGGGTTTTATGAGGAGCAAGAGTGATCCAAATATGTATACCAAATTTGATGAGTAGGGGTATATAGTATTGATTTCCTTATATGTTGATGATTTAATAATTACAGGAAATGCAGGGAAATTAATTGATGAAATCAAGGAGCAGTTGTCACAAATTTTTGAAATGAAATATCTTGGTGAGTTACGCTACTGCCCAGGTCTTGAAGTTTGGAGAAATGCAGGCCAAACTTTTGTTTGTGAGAGTAAGTATTTCAGAGAAGTACTTAAGAGATTTAAAATGGATCAGTGTAAGTCTTCTACTGTTCCCATGCAGTAGAATGTAAAACTTTCTTGTGATGATGGTTCGAAGGAGGTGAATGCCACTATGTATAGACAGATGGTGGGTAGTTTGAATTATCTCACCACAATCAGACCTGATATTGCATATTCTGTGAGTGTGTTAAGTCAGTTTATGGCGAAAGCTCAATAAATCCATTGGAATGCAACAAAGACAGTACTCAGGTATCTAAAAGGAACACTTGAATATAGTATTAAATATACTGATGCATTTGATGTTGAGTTGACAGGTTACTCAGATTATGACTGGGTTGGTAATCCGGATGATCGAAGATCAACCACTGGATATGCGCTTGGCATTGGATCTGGGGTTGTTTCATGAAGCAGTAAAAAGTAGCCTACTGTATCTTTGTCTTCTACTGAATAAGAATATAAAGCCTTGTGTGCAACAACTTGTGAAGCTGTTTGGTTGAGAAGACTTCTTCAAGATGTTGGAGAAGAACAAAAGGAACCTACAATGATCAAATGTGATAATCAAAGTTCAATCAAGCTGGCGAATAATTCAATTTATCATGCAAGGACATAACATGTTGATGCTCAGTTTCATTTTGTTAGAGAAAAGTTGCAGTTAAATGAAATAGCTCTTATGTATTGTAATACTAGTGAAAATGTTGCTGATATTTTCACTAAGCCTCTTGGAAAGATTAAGTTTGAGCTATTTAGGGAAATGTTAGGTGTAGAAGTCAATCCATTCTCCATTAAGGGGGAGACTTGGAAATAATGGAGGACTAGAGAGTTACGTAGATGAACTCTAACTCCCGTTTAATGTAGATCCTAATTTCAAGGTGTTTGTTGTGACCGACTAAGTAGATTTGTTTCCTATATTATGATGTAATTTGTCCTCATTCAATAATAGATATTGTGAGTGTAGTCTCACCAGTGTTTGTTTCTCCAAATTCTAAGTCTTTCTTCTTTTCTAAACAATTCAATTCAATCAATTTTATAATAACTCACGGTTTTTCTTTTCTTCATGCTATGGAATTCTTTTTATATTGCCGTACATGTTTCTCTTTTAATATTTTATTTACAAGCTAGGGGAGGGGAGCTATTGGGATACAATTGACCCATCAATGACTCTCCTTCCTTCTTAATTTATTTCGAACCCTAGTTGAATCAATGAATTCGTGTAGTTAGTAATGAATTGATATATATGTAATTTGAGTCCATTCCTTGCTTATTCCACTCTAATTATCCTTGCCTTGGCATATAAGAAGCTACCTGATGAGCAAAATCCTTGCCTTTCCTGGTTTCGATTTCAAGTTAGATGTTTTGATAAATTATGTGTAATTGGAAGTTCTAAACTCAAAATGAGCACTTCCTCCTTCCTTCGAATCATCTTTGCAGAAATCATCAATATCAGGATTCAGCGTGAAGCGATGCACCGCTCATCAGTACTGTGTTGATGCCTAATCATCTACCAAAATTAAAATTTTCCGTCAAAGATATCTTCCTTATAACACTCCTGTACTTTGAGAGCATTATCATTGTTCCCAACTATCAAAAAGATCTTCGTGAAATCATCATTTTTTGTTGTTTAAACTGCATTTTTGAATGCATTAATGAATTTAGCACCCTAAAAAACCCCGGGCACTAGAATTATATAGATTCAATCATTCAAATATGAAATTTCAAGAATTTTTCACTAGATTTGAGTAAAAAATTATCTGAAAATATGCCTATAAAAACTCAACCTACTTGTATTTTGTTTTTAATATTATGTATAACAACATATCCCACATACTAAGCTATAACTCACCATACTAAGCTCCATCTCTAAATGCTAAAAACTTTGAAATTGATTTCTTTTATTTAAAAAATAATAATTTAAAAAAAATGTTTTTGAGATATTAAAACACTATAAAAAAATCTATAATATGAAAACGAATTAAAACGAATTAATGCAAAGTAAAATGAGATTAACTTAAAACTGAAAAACCTATATCCTTGACATGTACTCGTATATCCTTGACATGTACTAATAAAACCTAAGTAAATTTTATATCATCATGACTCTTATTTTAAAAATTCATAAAAAGATAAATATATTATTTTTAAATATGACACGGATTAATAAAATCTAAACAAACTTTATATCAATGTCATATATATATGAAAAACCTATATCCTTGACATGTACTCGTATAACCTTGACATGTACTAATAAAACCTAAGTAAATTTTATATCATCATGACTCTTATTTTAAAAATTCATAAAAAATAAATATATTATTTTTAAATATGACACGGATTAATAAAATCTAAACAAACTTTATATCAATGTCATATATATATATATATGGATTAATAAAATTTAAACAGACTTTATATCAATGTCATATGACTTTTTATATATTTTAAAACATTCAAAAAAATTATTATGTTTTTTAAAATTTTTATTGGAAAAATATATATCCATATAAAAAACAATAGTCGTACTTATTCTAAATCTTATCATATATCCTTACTTTAACATGGACTAATAAAATCTAAATAAACTTTATGTCAATATCATACGACTTGTTAATTTTAGAACATTTCCGTATGAAAGATGAATACTATCTTATTCAAAATATCTCCTTTATTATTGAGGTTCCAGTTTTTCCAATTTCTATTAAAATATAATGGAAAAACTGTTATAATGGAAAACTCTACACCATCCTAAGATCTCAGTTAAATTCTTATATAAATTAATGATATTCTGGTTATTAAAATATGTATAAATAATTTAAAAAAATTATATTAAATTAAGAAAAATGAAAATTTAAATTTGTTTAATAATAAAATAAATGTACAATTTTTTTTAATTCAACATCTATATTAATATGAAGAGAGGTTACATAGAAATGTAAAGAAATTTCCCCTCACACATGTTTTTGGACTCAAAAAAAAAACAAAAAAATAATGCGCTTAGATAGCATAACAACATGAAAAGAAAATAGAGCCAAAAAATAGAGCTAGTGAGGTTCACCACCTCACATGCAACACTCGCTTTGGAGCATTCGATCTTTGCATAATTTTTCTTGGGGGGACGAAATTACTTCAATGGTAATTTGCTATTCAAGTGACTACCTCAACCACATGCAATTTGAATCTCAGTGCTTTCTGCTTATTTTTCAGCTGTCTGAAATCTTGCTCCTTGGGGAGCATTCCCATGGCTACCAATGTCTTGGTTTACCAATACAATTTTAGGCTTTTGTAGAATTTCGAGTTACGAGTTCGAGAGTAACCTATATCTGGAATCAAGTTGCCAATTTGAGCCTCGATCTCCTCATCGTAATGGAATTCTTTGAGTTGTTGAACCTCTTCTTCCCACTATGCCATTTTTGCTTTGTCTGTCTCTGGAACATATTCTTCATCGATTCGACCACTTCCATTGCTGCGTTCGCAGCACGAGATGGCTGAGCACTGTGAGGGCAAGGGGATTGAGTAGAGTGAGGACGAGAGGGTCGTTTACCTCGAGGGGCCATGGCAAGGAAAACAAAGATGTGAGAAGGGTTGACAGTAGAGGTGTTATGAGGGAACTGATAGAAGATGTGGAGAACTAGAAGATTGACCAATAACAAGCTTGAGACCTTGACTTTTCCGAGCCAAGGCTCCCATTTTGTGGCCAAAATGGACTCCGGCTCAACCTCCAAAAATTGGGCATTGATGTTTGAATGAGGAAACCTCTTCATCATAACACAACAAGGGTTAATCCTCAACATAAAGACCGACACTATTATCATTTCTAACCCTGAGAGCCAACAAAATTTCATAGCTATTATGCAAGGGTGAGGTTGGAATGAGGCTGTCCTCGATCAACATCGACTCTTGATTACCCACCAAATCTCCTTCGTGTGATACAACCTTGACATGACTGGGAAGGTTGTGATAGCTTTCAACTGGAGGGATGGGAGTGCAACATGGAGGGGTTGTCCGCAGCGAAATGTCGAAAAAGGTGGGGTGACGTATTGTGACCATTATGTTATGAATTTTCTTCACGAGTGGGAAAACCTATCATAATTTAGAATGTCAAACCACTAGTGGGGACAACCATCATTGGTTGCTATGAGTGAAGACTTATCACCATTATTTAGGGAAAACCACACCACCTGAATTGGTGGTCCGTAAGGGGACAATCTTTCACTTTTGCCAGATACCTCTCGGTCTTGGGCCGTTAACCTGTTTCCTTACATCTGAGGAAAACAAGCTCTTAGCCAAGCAAAAGCAATGGAATTGTGTATACTTATGGGATAGCTTGTTTATAGGATACTAAAAGGAACACATGTTAATCATGAAGTTTATTTAAAATGTATAAAGAGTCCGAGTTTAAAATCTTTACAATAAAAACCTCTAGTTATAGAATAATGGATCAAGAAGTACAAAGAAAACAAAACAGACATGTTACATTAGTTCTGTTAACACTCTACAAAATCTCTCTCCATTTTTCATGTGAGTTTGCATATAATATCTGTTCCATGTCATGCATCAACACACAAATTGCATTCCTATATCGCTCAGCAATACATGCTGCCATTGAATCTATCAAATAGAGTTACTACCAAACCAGTTAGTCCTAAAGCATAGCTGTAGATCGAAATACCTGAGAAATTGGATTGCAACTAGAACCTATATAACACTGGAAAACGAAGACTGAAACTAGAGCTTACAACATTGGAAAACGAAGTACGCATGAGCCATCTATATATAAAGTCTAATGCGCCTATTGATCATGGTCTTCTTCTGTGTCCCAAAGAAAGGAAGCATACATCCCCACAACTTCAACTGCCTCTGGTTCTCCAGGTTGCTGAATAAGCTCTCTACCCTTTTCTGCGAGGTCTGTGAGACCTAATTTCCATCCAAAGGCAGCATACTCTGTTTGCAGAATATCATTCATTATATTCTCGAAAGACCAGTCATGAGGCAGCTGGGAATTTGAATTTTCTTCATCAAATACTGGTTTGCAGCCGAGGTGGGTGCACTCCACTAATATTCCTGCCGATGTTACGAACTTTTGAAACAATATCATTACAGGGAGCTGATCATCAGAGGATCGACCCAACTCCATACTTACACGTGAAAAGGAGCTCTGATTTCTTCTGGGTTTTGATCTCTGTGACGAATTTATCATCGTCGGACCCCGGCGAGATATTGAACGACAATCGGTACTCCTCTTAATCGCTATATTATGTGATCTCAATTGCAAATTCTCTGCCAAGGAATTCATGATAGGGAATGGAAAGTTACCAGAAATTAGCAGAGCTCCGTTGGCCATTTTATTCAGCGACCGATACAGTCCTTATGTTGTGATACTTGCCGATTGCATGGTAGAGGGAATTAAACTTCAATATATCCCTTCACGTATCTTCAGCTGATATGGCTGAATTTCCTTTTGTTGTCGTTGGAGAAGGTTGGATTTCCTTTGATATGATGTGATCAGATTGGCGTGTGAGGGAGGGTAATCTACTACTTTGATTATAACTCTTTCAAGTTGGGTTGATCCGTGATTGCGACTTGATCCTTCCACATTACTATTCTTGCATCATGGTGCCATGGTCTAAATATTAGATGAACTCAAGAGTCTACTTCCAATGATTTGTAAATATTTCCTAGGTAGGAGATTACTATGATAATTCAAAAAGATGTTTAATCAATCTATAGGAAATCTTTTTTTTTTGTTACATTTGAATTAACATACAGAAAAGAACATTTGAATTATACAAAAATTATCATTCAAATCTATAAATCTAACAAATTCTAACATCAAGTTTACAAATCTAACAATTTGTTGTTGGAAGAGTAATTTCTCTACCTACCCACCTACCACACGACACTTCAACAGTTTTCTAGAGAATTTCATCACCGCCATATCCCACCTACACTCCATCCTTCGTGAATGCTCCAGAACTTCCAAACTCTTCCATACTCTCTATAAAAACATGGCGATGTAAGCATTTAATTCAGATTGAGCAATACAATTTGTGTTCATTATTTAATGTGTGTTATTTTGCTTCTGCACCCTTCATTTCATATCAGAGCACAAGATTGGGCTAACTCCCTCACGGGAGGGCCCATGATCATGAGAGGAGTCACCCATCAGTGCAGATAGGAGTGAAGGATTTGTTGTCCGCTCTGTGTGTGTGTTGAGCGGAAAACCGATCTGCAGACATGTGAAGAGTTAGCTATGTGAGCAGTGAGAGCTCACGAGAGCCGTGAAGGCCGCATACTACATTGATGAGGTTCGCGTGTGCTGAGCTAAGCAAAAAGCCGATTTGTATTGACTAGTGAAGGGTTTCAATGTGTAATGTCCCTTTCCAAATAGGAGCTCCAGAAGAGGAGGCTTAATGGTCTAAACCACCCCGTTAGACTATAGCCAGGGCCAAAGAGGGGTAAACAGGGTTACTAGAGGTCACTCCAGTCACAGGTGTTATATTCAGAAAGT